>JARQOD010000687.1:0-28187 GCA_033576555.1 Oophaga sylvatica
GTTGAGCCCCCTGTAGTCCACGCAGAACCGGGTGGTCCGATCCTTTTTTGGCACGAGAACTACAGGTGAGGCCCACGCGCTTTTGGACTGTCGGATCACCCCCAGCTGCAACATCTCCTGGATCTCCTGGCGCATAATCTGCTGCACTTCCTCAGAGATCCGATAAGGTGTCCGCCGTAACGGGGCGTGATTCCCGGTGGCCACTTCGTGGACTGCCAACTTGGTCCTTCCGGGTCGGTTTGTGAACTCGGCCCGGAAGGGTTCCAGAGTGGTCAGCAACTGCAACCGCTGGGAGACGGTTAGCGAGGCATTTACCTCCATGTCCTCAATGGACCCATTGGCCTGGGCTTGGGCCAGCATGTCCAGGAGGGGATCCTCCTCCCGTCCTCGGGCAGATTGCAGACCGGTAGGACACAGGCTTCACGTTCGTGATGGGCCTTCATCATGTTGATGTGAAAGGCCTTGCGCCTACCCCGAGTGTGGTCAAGCGTGACCACGTAGGTGACTGGGTTGAGCTGTTGGTGCATGACGTACGGGCCTTCCCAGGCTGCCTGAAGCTTATCCATTGGTACGGGGACCAGCACCCACACCTTTTGACCCACCTGGTAGGTCCGCTCCCGGGCGTTCTGGTCGTACCAGTGCTTCTGGTCAGCCTGAGCCTGCGTCATGTTGTCATGCACCAACTGCGTCAAGGTCTGCATCTTGTCGCGGAAGCGCATGACATAATCCACGATGGACACTTCCGTGGGGTTTGGCTCATCTTCCCAGGATTCTCTTATCAACCCAAGGGGTCCCCGGACTCGCCTACCATACAGGAGCTCGAAGGGGGAGAACCCCGTCGAGGCCTGCGGGACTTCTCTGTAGGCAAATAGCAGGTGTGGGAGGTACCGCTCCCAATCGCGTCCCTGGGTCTCAACCAGCATGCGGAGCATCTGTTTGAGGGTACCGTTAAAGCGCTCACACAAACCATTGGTCTGTGGGTGATACGCACTCGATACCATACGCGTCACCTGCATTTTGCTGCAGAGAGCCTTCATTAGGCGAGACATAAATTGGGTCCCTTGATCGGTAAGCATCTCCCTGGGAAATCCTACCCGTGAAAAGATGGTCACCAGTGCATCCGCCACCTTATCTGCCCTAGTTGAGGACAGAGCTACTGCCTCCGGGTACCGGGTAGCGTAGTCTACCACCGTAAGGATGTATTGCTTTCCAGAGCTGCTGGGGACGGCCAGCGGGCCCACAATGTCCACCGCGATCCTCTGGAAAGGCTCCTCTATCACTGGCAACGGGATCAGGGGAGCCTTAAGAGCAGGCCCCACCTTCCCCACTCTTTGACAGGTGATACAGGAGCGGCAGTAGTTAGTCACATCTGTCCCCATCTTGGGCCAATAGAAGTGTTGAGACAGCCGTGCCTTAGTTTTGCTGATCCCCAAGTGTCCAGCGAGTGGAATCTCATGGGCAATCCTCAACAACTCACCTCGGAACTGGTGCGGGACGACCAGCTGTTTTTCCCTCAACCACTCCTTTTGGGAATCTCCGGGTACTGTCTCCCGGTACAACCTTCCTCGTTCCCAGAACACCCTCTCCTTATCAGTCACGGAGGTGGGCGTCTCGGCGAGGTGCCTCAAGTTCTCCAGGCTCGCATCTGAGTGCAGAGCGGCCTGGAACTCCTGGCTGGAGGCAGCCAGAAGTGACGTCAGGGTTCCTTCCTCACTGGGACCCTCTGGGACCGGCTCTGGGTCCACCTCTGATTCAGCTCTCCTGTAGCGGAGGAGGGTCCAGATGGCAGGGCGCTACCTGCGATCCGGGCACTCTGACTGCGGGTGACAGCAGCTACATATGCAGTCTCCCCGGGGACTTCTACAGACCCATCAGCCTGCGCTGCTATGGGCTCTACGTCCCCATCCACCCCAACACTTAAGGAGCAGGGCTACTTATGGGCCAGTTACCTTCCTCGGTGGCACTGGTCAGTGTCATGGCGTCACCTTCCTCACGGCCCCCATGCACCTCCCCATTTCCTTGAGCACTGTCGCTTGCTCCTGCTAGGGGTTCCTCAGCCGTCTCACTCCGCAGAGCGACGGGGCTGAACGCTCCTGTACCTGTGGACACATCTACCACTTAGGAGAAAGGGTTAACAGGTTCAGATATCACAGATACATCACTATCAACATCATTCCTAGGGTAAGAAAGGTTATCGGTTGCATAATCACTTCGCAAAGCATTGGCAGGTAACACATTCAGTTTCCCATCAACATCAACATCATGGTTAACGTTAACCTTATTATCAGATTGGGGAGGGGTGTCAGGGACATAGTACGCCACCATCCTCCCCAGATCAGTCCCCAATAAAACATCAGTGGGCAGGTTGTCGGACACCCCCACTTCCTTCACCCGCTCCCGGCACCCCAGTCAATGAAAACTCGGGCTATCGGCAAGGGGTAGTGGATGCCCCCAATCCCGGTGACAGTTAAGGTTTTCCCCGGAATCAACTCTTCAGGGGCCGCCAGTTCGGGTCGGATGAGGGTTCGCTCAGCCCCGGTGTCCTTGAGGCCTGTAGCAAGACGGGCCCCCATGCGGACGGGCTGCACGTTGTCATCAACCCTCCCCACCACACCACCCACCAAAAGAACAGAGGCGTTGGGCCCGGAGGCCTTGGCTGGGGGGTTCTTCTGCCTCTCCGGACAGGTGGCGCTGATGTGACCAGTCCTTTTACAGGAGAAACACTGGCGGGGGTCTGATGTAGGCCTGGCGCTGGCAAAGGGGATAGTGCCTCCAGAGGGACGACTGGCAGGGGCCCTGGGGTTGGTTGCAGGCTTACCCCCTCCCCAGCGGGTGGTGACGGGCTTCCGCACCTCGGGTTTCCGGTTGGCCTCATAGCTGTCGGCGATCCGTGCTGTTGTGACCGCGTCCTCCGGTTCTCGGTCCAGGATGAACTGTCGGACCTCAGCTGGGCACAGATGCAGGAACTGGTCTTTGATCATCAGGTCTTTCAGCTCCTCAAAGGTGTCAACTGACAGTCCATGGATCCACTGGTCAAAGTGGTTCCTGAGTCCTTGCACCACATCGCTATAACTGTCGTGTGGGCCACGTTGGAGGTTCCGGAACTTCTTTCGGTATACCTCAGGGGTTAGCTGGTACTTGGCAATCAGGGCCTGCTTGATGGCCTCATAGTCACTGTCTTGATCTGACGTGAGGGAAGCGAACGCCTCCAAAGCTTTGCCCTTTAGCCCGGGGGTCAAGTACCTGGCCCATTGGTCGGCAGGCAGCCGGTACTGTCTGCAGACTTTCTCAAAGGCCCGCAGAAAAGTGTCCAAGTCTCCTTCCTTTTCCAGCACGGGAAAGTGCTCCGGCCGGGGCTTCGGACTCTGAGAGCTGCTGGTGTACCGCTCTGGGCTGTGGAGGGCATTGCCCCTTGTCTGAGCAGCTCCAGTTCATGGGCTCTCTGAGCTTCCCGCTCGGCTCTCTCAGCCTCTCGCTGGGCTTGGCGCTCGGCTATCTCAGCCTCTCGCTGTTTGGCCTCTCGCTGGTCGGCTCTCTCTTGAGCTTGCTGGATCAGCTTCAGGCGTTCTTCCTGGTTGTCAGCGGAGAGTCCCGCCAGGGCTGCCTGCAAGTAAGGGTCCACCTCTCTCTGGGTGTAAGCAGTCAGGGGTTGGGCCTCTGCTCCTGCGGCACCACCTAGGCTTGGGCCGGCTCCTGCGCCCGCCACGCTTCGATGCTCGCCCAGCTCCTTCAGGGCCTGGACCAGTTGGCTTTTGGTTCGGTTCGTGTGGACAAGGCCGTGGTACTTGCAGATTCCCACAAGAGTGTCCTTGCTCTGCTGTCTGTACCAACTTGCTCCTATTGTAGCCATGTTTGCCAAATAAAAGATAGGATAGAAAAACAAAGAGAAGGGAGGGGTAACCGCAAGTACACACAATTGTCTCAGGACTAATAAACACTGAGTCTGTTCTCCAAAACTTTAGATGCAGGGTCCCTGAAGAACCGTGCAAGTTTTTTAGTGAGAGGAATGATTGCTCAGACCAGATCACTAATGCTCTATAATCCCACCGCTGCCACCAATATGTGATGAAACGGTGCACACACACGACGGCTGCTGCCGTCCGACCCAGTAAACTGCAGGGATTTATAATTATCCCACTTCCACTTAGGAACTTGCAGCTCTCTGGCGCCCCCCTTACCCTCAGGTCAGTCAGGGAACTGCACCTAGGATAATTAGTCGCCAGACGGGTCACTTGGATGTGTGCTGGCTATTGGGCACGCTGCAGTGAGGGAATTATAATTACTCCGAGCCGCAGCCGGGTAATACACTTATAACACCCGCTCCGTCACTGCCAACGCCACCCCATAGGTCAACACTTTACACCCCTTCTTTTATAGCTGCTACCAGCCACGGTTTACTTGGAACAATTTATCAAGAGGGTCCGTAGCAACCCCAAAACAGTAGCGTAGTACTTCAGGCGCGTGCAAATTCGTTTATAGAGCAGGAGAATCAAACTAATAATTTTATAGGTTTATTCCTTAAAAAACAGGCAGTGCTTATACAATATAAAAAGATGGAACAAACTGAGACAATATCGTTATGTACAAATGCAGTTATAAAATAAAATAGGATTAAAGATGAAAATCACTCACATGGTTGTTAGATCATTTACAGGCAAGCCAGGCTGGGGAAGGAGCCACACGTCATAGTTCATTTGCAGATCTCTTAGTCAAGACGTCACAGCAAGGAAAAAAGAAAGGGGGCTCACCACAGGATTTATACCTGGGGCTGCTGACCTCACAAAAGGGGCTGGTTTTTCTGGCCACCTCCCAGGGACAGAAGTGTATGATTTGAGCTCTGAAATATCATAAGGACCATAACTCAGCGGGGAACTCTAGCAAAATAATGGCAGACCTATCAATGATCTTACTTTAAAATGACGGTTCCAATGAGCCCAAACTTGGATGAGCTAGTTTGTGGGGGATCCGAGAATTCCATTTCTCGGGTTCTGTTGGAGTTACGGGTTCTCCAGTACCACGGGAACGATGCCCATGGACACAGGCTTCAAAACAGTAACTTTCGTGTTTCTGACGCAAATCCCCACCGTGTTATAACCAAAACAGAATGAAGTCTCCAAAATGGCTGCTATGGTAGGGACAGCACATGTTGCTGACAATGGGGACCCCTGCGGTGAAGCGGGAAAACTTCCAGCACTGGTAGCTCAGGTTACACTGAGCTTGACTGCAGGTTGGGAGGGGGAAGGGAAGCGTGAGCTGCAGAGAAAAGGAGGGAGGGGTAACTTTGCCCTGTGCTTGCAAACGGTGGGGTTGTAGTACTATGGGGAAAGTTCTGGAAACAGCACAAGAAATGGAGTTTGCAGTATCATCACACCGGGTACCTGAATCAGTTCGAAACACTATGCAGCACGAACTAGAGGAGATGTTACAGCTTGGGGTAATCCAGGCCTCTCATAGCCCTTGGGCCTCTCCTGTGGTGTTAGTACCCAAGAAGGATGGGAGTACTCGATTTTGTGTGGACTACAGACGACTTAATGACCATACTGTCAGTGATCCTTACCCAATGCCCCGTATTGACGAACTTCTAGACCGACTGGCTGGGTCCCGATATGTCACTACCTTAGATCTCAGTAAGGGATACTGGCAAATTCCTCTGACGGAGCAAGGGAGAGAACGGTCCGATTTTATAACCCCCTTTGGGCTGTACGAATTTCTAAACATGCCTTTCGGAATGAAGACTGCCCCTGCAACCTTCCAGAGAATGGTAGACCAGATCCGGGGATGTGGGGACTTTGCTTGTGCCTACTTAGATGATATCACCATCTTCAGCCAGACGTGGGAGGAACATTTGAATCAAGTAGCCGTTATTCTTGACCGGATTCTTGCAGCCGGCCTAACCATTCGACCCGATAAATGCCAATTGGGGATGGGTGAAGTTCAGTACCTAGGGCATAGAGTAGGGGGCGGGAAGCTCTGTCCGGAACCTGCAAAAATCCAGGCTATTGGAGACTGGCCTGAACCCCAAACTAAGAAACAAGTTATGGCTTTTTTGGGCACTGCCAGCTATTACCGAAAATTTGTTTCTCATTTTAGCACTGTGGCCAAGCCTCTTACCGACCTGACCAAGAAAACGATGCCCAGGCTAGTAATCTGGACTCCAGCCTGTGAGGAGGCTTTTAACTGGCTGAAGGACGCCCTGGTCTGTGACCCTGTTCTGGCTGCTCCAGACTATAAGAGGCGATTCATTGTGCAGACGGATGCCTCTGCTTATGGATTGGGAGCTGTACTCAGCCAGGTGAATGCAGCGGGGGACGAGCACCCCGTCGCCTACCTCAGCAGGAAACTGCTGGACCGAGAAGTGGCCTATGCAACTGTGGAAAAAGAATGTCTATAGTGTGGGCCCTCCGGAAACTAAAGCCGTATCTGTATGGATGAGAATTCTCTGTGGTTACTGATCACAATCCCCTCACCTAGCTGAACAGAGCTTCTGGGGACAATGGACGCCTACTACGATGGAGCCTGGCTCTGCAGCCCTATAACTTTACCATACAGTATAGAAGAGGCAGCCAATACCAAAATGCAGATGGAGTGTCCAGGCAGGAGGAGCCCTGAGTCCGGTCAGCCCTGCCTGTGTGTACTTAACAAGCAACCTGTAGAGGTCCCTCGTACGTACACAAAAATTGGAGGGGAAGGAATTGTCATGATACATAGTTTGCCCTGTCCTACATTTCTGTATAACTTTGTTCCTACATCATCATTTAACTAAGGCTTTTGTCAACACAGCTAGAGGACTGCCCATTGTTCTCCTAAGCCGGGGGAGAACTCTCAATACACATTCATATAGACATATCGGAGCCATGCAATGGACCAAACCATTGACTAGGAGGTGGGAACCTCTCCTCCCCTACCCATGGGCTGTTCCCAGTAGCCCAAGACAAGGGACTTATGCGTGACCAGTGTTGTGTTGGGAGATATCCAGAGAAAAAGGGTGAGGGCTCTTAGCTGCGGCAAGACCTCACGTCGGTCTGTGATTTTGGACTTATTATGGACATCAGGAATAACATGGATATTTGATTTGGTATGCTGCCTGCCTCAATAAATCCCGTTGTATTGTTCTTAGCCCGGTGGTCTCTTCTTGCTCTTCCGCATACCCCGTCACAGTGGCTACTTTGAAGAACCTAGAATATAAGACATATTTTCAGTTGTTTCACACTTTTTTGTAAAGTGTAATGTATAATTCCACATGTGATAATTCATAATCTTGATGCCTTCAGTGTGAATGTACAATTTTCATAGTCATGAAAATACAGAAAAATCTTTAAATGAGAAGGTGTGTCCAAACTTTTGGTCTGTACTGTACATAATGAGGCATAGTCTTACTATTCTGTCTGAAGAGAGTCCACCGCTGCTCACTAACACTAAATTACAGACTCACTGCTGTAACTGTAGAGAACTCACACTGGAATTGTAGGCGGTTACTAAAGAGCTTTAGAAGTAGGATGTGGCTGCCTGATCTAAGCATAGAGAACCCACACCAGATTACAAGAATTAAGTACAGAAGAGCGAGATACTGCAGAAAATTCAGAATAGATTACAAGAGCTAAGTACATGGCTTTAGGACTAGAATGAAGACTCATTGCTGTAACTGTAGAGAATACAGCATTACGATAAAGGCTCAGGGTGTAACTAGAGAAGACTGCATTACGATAAAGGCTCACTGCTGTAATTGTAGAGAACCCTCGCTTATTACTGTAACCTATTACTAAGCTTCTGAAATAAGACTGAAGTAGTCAAATGACTGATGTCATCGAGCTGCGACCACATGACTAATCCCATAATGAAGACGATCACTAGTACCTCCGCTCCGTCCTCCTTCCCCGAGTCTGTCCCAGTTACGTGCAGGTGAAAGCGATAACTACATTACACGTAATCGATGTCAGCAGGCCTGTCAGTAATATGAGGGTCGGAGGAGCCTCCATATAGGAGAACCATTACATAACGTCACAGTTCACAGAGCGGCTAATTGTGGCCACAGATCGGACAATACATTAAACAGCCCCCAAGAGGGCGCCGCCAGCCAAACAATAAGGAAGCGCCTCCGAGGTCAGGAACCAACCGAAATCTGCAGCTTCCTCAATGACTGTGCTGAGGCCATGTACCCGGTGACACGGGGTCTGGGCTCGGTATATAGTGTGTGGTGAGGTCGTGTACCCGGTGACACGGGGTCTGGGCTCGGTATATAGTGTGTGGTGAGGTCGTGTACCCGGTGACACGGGGTCTGGTCGGTATATAGTGTGTGGTGAGGTCGTGTACCCGGTGACACGGGGTCTGGGCTCGGTATATAGTGTGTGGTGAGTTCGTGTACTCGGTGACACGGGGTCTGGGCTCGGTATATAGTGTGTGGTGAGGTCGTGTACCCGGTGACACGGGGTCTGGGCTCGGTATATAGTGTGTGGTGAGGTCGTGTACCCGGTGACACGGGGTCTGGGCTCGGTATATAGTGTGTGGTGAGGTCGTGTACCCGGTGACACGGGGTCTGGGCTCGGTATATAGTGTGTGGTGAGGTCGTGTACCCAGTGACACAGGGTCTGGGCTCGGTATATAATGTGTGGTGAGGTTGTGTACCCGGTGATACGGTGTCTGGGCTCGGTATATAGTGTGTGGTGAGGTCGTGTACCCGGTGACACGGGGTCTGGGCTCGGTATATAGTGTGTGGTGAGGTCGTGTACCCAGTGACACAGGGTCTGGGCTCGGTATATAATGTGTGGTGAGGTTGTGTACCCGGTGACACGGGGTCTGGGCTCGGTATATAGTGTGTGGTGAGGTCGTGTACCCAGTGACACAGGGTCTGGGCTCGGTATATAGTGTGTGGTGAGGTTGTGTACCCGGTGATACGGTGTCTGGGCTCGGTATATAGTGTGTGGTGAGGCCGTGTACCCGGTGACACGGGGTCTGGGCTCGGTATATATAATGTGTGGTGAGGTCGTGTACCCGGTGATACGGTGTCTGGGCTCGGTATATAGTGTGTTCTGAGATCGTGTACCCTGTGACACGGTGCCTGGGCTCGGTATATAGTGTGTGGTGAGGTCGTGTACCCGGTGACACGGTGTCTGGGCTCGGTATATAGTGTGTTCTGAGATCGTGTACCCTGTGACACGGTGCCTGGGCTCGGTATATAGTGTGTGGTGAGGTCGTGTACCCGGTGACACGGTGTCTGGGCTCAGTATATAGTGTGTGGTGAGGTCGAGTACCTGGTGACACGGTGCCTGGGCTCGGTATATAGTGTGTGGTGAGGTCAGGTACCCGGTGATACGGTGTCTGGGCTCGGTATATAATGTGTGGTGAGGTCGTGTACCCGGTGACACTGTGTCTGGGCTCGGTATATAGTGTGTGGTGAGGTCGTGTACCCGGTGACACTGTGTCTGGGCTCGGTATATAGTGTGTGGTGAGGTCGTGTACCCGGTGACACTGTGTCTGGGCTCGGTATATAGTGTGTGGTGAGGTCGAGTACCCGGTGACACGGTGTCTGGGCTCGGTATATATAGTGTGTGGTGAGGTCGTGTACCCGGTGACACGGTGTCTGGGCTCGGTATATAGTGTGTGGTGAGGTCGTGTACCCGGTGACACGGTGTCTGGGCTCGGTATATAATGTGTGGTGAGGCCGTGTACCCGGTGACACGGTGTCTGGGCTCAGTATATAGTGTGTGGTGAGGTCGTGTACCCGGTGATACGGTGTCTGGGCTCGGTATATAGTGTGTGGTGAGGTCGTGTACCCGGTGACACGGTGTCTGGGCTCGGTATATAGTGTGTGGTGAGGTCGTGTACCCGGTGACACGGTGTCTGGGCTCGGTATATAGTGTGTGGTGAGGTCGTTTACCCGGTGACACGGTGTCTGGGCTCGGTATGTAGTGTGTGGTGAGGTCGTGTACCCGGTGATACGGTGTCTGGGCTCAGTATATAGTGTGTGGTGAGGTCGTGTACCCGGTGATACGGTGTCTGGGCTCGTTATATAGTGTCTGCTGAGATCGTGTACCCGGTGACACGGTGTCTGGGCTCAGTATATAGTGTGTGCTGAGATCTTGTACCCGGTGATACGGTGTCTGGGCTCGATATATAGTGTGTGGTGAGGTCGAGTACCGGTGACACGGTGTCTGGGCTCGGTATATAGTGTGTGGTGAGGTTGTGTACCCGGTGACACGGTGTCTGGGCTCAGTATATAGTGTGTGGTGAGGCCGTGTTACCCGGTGATACGGTGTCTGGGCTCGGTATATAGTGTGTGGTGAGGCCGTGTACCCGGTGACACGGTGTCTGGGCTCGGTATATAATGTGTGGTGAGGCCGTGTACCCGGTGATACGGTGTCTGGGCTCGGTATATAGTGTGTGGTGAGGTCGTGTACCCGGTGATACGGTGTCTGGGCTCGGTATATAGTGTGTGGTGAGGCCGTGTGACCCGGTGACACGGTGTCTGGGCTCGGTATATAATGTGTGGTGAGGCCGTGTACCCGGTGATACGGTGTCTGGGCTCGGTATGTAGTGTGTGTTATATATCTGTATATGACAGTGGGTTTTTTTTATGAGCAATATTTCTTTTTTTCTCCATATAACCAAAAATGAGATGTGACATATTAGCAGAAGTCTGAATGCAGCTCTAGATATAACAAATCATAAGAATAAGATAGTAGCATAAAGAGGTTGTGATTGTGAGTAGAATGATGTGACAGCAGAATAGTGACTGCAGCTCTGGAGGTGACTGGATGATAAGACACAATGTAACAGCAGAATAGTGACTGCAGCTCTGGAGGTGACTGGATGATAAGACACGATGTAACAGCAGAATAGTGAGTGCAGCTCTGGAGGTGACTGGAGGATAAGACACGATGTAACAGCAGAATAGTGACTGCAGCTCTGGAAGTGACTGGAGGATAAGACACGATGTAACAGCAGAATAGTAACTGCAGCTCTGGAGGTGACTGTATGATAAGACACGATGTAACAGCAGAATAGTGAGTGCAGCTCTGGAGGTGACTGGATTATAAGACATGTAACAGCAGAATAGTGACTGCAGCTCTGGAGGATAAGACACGATGTAACAGCAGAATAGTGACTGCAGCTCTGGAGGTGACTGGAGGATAAGACACAATGTAACAGCAGAATAGTGAGTGCAGCTCTGGAGGTGACTGGATGATGAGACATGATGTAACAGCAGAATAGTGACTGCTGCTATGGAGGTGACTGGAGGATAAGACACAATGTAACAGCAGAATAGTGCGTGCAGCTTTGGAGGTGACTGGATGATAAGACACGATGTAACAGCAGAATAGTGAGTGCAGCTCTGGAGGTGACTGGATGATAAGACATGATGTAACAGCAGAATAGTGCGTGCAGCTTTGGAGGTGACTGGATGATAAGACACGATGTAACAGCAGAATAGTGACTGCAGCTCTGGAGGATAAGACACGATGTAACAACAGAATAGTGATTGCAGCTCTGGAGGTGACTGGAGGATAAGACATTTAACAGCAGAATAGTGACTGCAGCTCTGGAGGATAAGACACGATGTAACAACAGAATAGTGATTGCAGCTCTGGAGGTGACTGAAGGATAAGACATGTAACAGCATAATAGTGACTGCAGCTCTGGAGGATAAGACGCGATGTAACAGCAGAATAGTGACTGCAGCTCTGGAGGTGACTGGAGGATAAGACATGATGTAACAGCAGAATAGTGACTGCAGCTCTGAAGGATAAGACATGATGTAACAGCAGAATAGTGAGTGCAGCTCTGGAGGTGACTGGAGGATAAGACTTGACATAACAGCATAATAGTGACCGCAGCTCTGGAGGTGACTGGAGGATAAGACATGATGTGACTGCAGCTCTGGAGGATAAGACATGATGTAACAGCAGAATAGTGACCGCAGCTTTGGAGGTGACTGGAGGATAAGACACCATGTAACAGTGACCGCAGCTCTGGAGGATAAGACATGATGTGACTGCAGCTCTGGAGGTGATTGGAGGATGTTATCTCTATGTGCTTGTCACATTGTGTAATTGTATTTCTTGATGAAGTTTATTCGGATCTGTCACTTTGTTCAGGGAGTAAATCTCTGAGATCCAAGGATAAGGTCACAGGAATAAAATGATTTTGTCACTTGTGATCCGGAGATTAATTGATTATTATGCAAGGAGAACGGTACAGTGTGGACGCGCTTCACTAGGCCACCCTTGTGTCTCACTCACCTGCTCGCCGGCGTATAAATCAGCGTCTGACAGGCGGATTTATTAAAGAGCTGCAGGGGGGAAGGGCCGGATATCAACATCGAGGGTTAACGAAACCCCATCATTAACTCCAGCGAGACGCTGAGTAATGAGAACTCCAGTATAGATACATATGTAATGGGAATGTACCTCACGAGGATGAGGAGAAGCCTGAGCTGGTATCTAATGCTGCCATGTGTGATTCTGTCTGCTGTATCTCATCCCCTCGTATGATACTGTCTGCTGTATCTCATCCTTTCCTGTGTCATACAGTGTGCTGTATCTTGTCTCTTCCTGTGTGATGTTGGCTGCACCCCTGTCCCACTCTCCTCCTGTCCCGCGGCCATCCCCCCCCGTCCCATGGCCTTCCTGTCCCACCGCCCTCCTACCCCTCTGTCCCTTGTCCCGCCACCATCCCTTCTGTTCTGCGGCCCTTCGGTCCTCCTGTCCCGCCACCTTCCTGTCCCACCGCAGTCTCCTCTGTCCCACGGCCCTCTGTTCCACCATCCTACTGTCCTGTGGCCTTTCTGTGCCACTGTCCTCCTGCCCCCCCTGTCCCCTCTGTCTTGCGGCCCTCCTGCCCCCATGTCCCACTGCCATCACCTCTGCCTCCCTTTCCCACCACCTTCCTGTCCCACCGCCGTCCCCTCTGTCCCGCAACCCTACTGTCATGCGGGCTTCCTGTCCATCTGCCATCCCCTCTGTCCCACAGTTCTCCTGCCCCACTGTTACACTGTCCTGTCCCGCCGCCTTTCCCCCGTCCCGCAGCCCTCCTGCCCCATTGTTGCACTGTCCTCCCGTCCCCCCTGTCCCACCGTCCCCATGACTGCGATACAGGACTGGTGTAATTGCTCATGTACCTGCTGTCTCTCTCGCTCAGAGCTGCTGCCGCTCCCGGGGGCCACGGACTTCTCTATTGCAGCTTGTTTGTTCTCCTTATTAAGCTGCTTTTACACGGACTCAGCAATTTGCTCCGACCGTTCTGCTGCGTTTTCTCGCCAATTACAGCTTATTTTGGCACGGAGAGGAGTGGTGAGGCCGCTTGTGAACCGGAACATTTCTGGGAAGATTGTGACAATGCAGATTTCTGTCTGTGTATAATTGGGCTGAAGACTGTATTGTTGGGTCCCTGAGTCCATATGGGATGAGAATAGCGCCGCTCCCTCACTTCTGCTAATCTGCCCCTCATTTAGTGCTGTCACTGACTGTATAGGACACAGCTCATTAGTCTGCAGGCAAAGGACGCTGCATCTTCAGAGGGTCGCGGAGGCATGACTGCGCACATCTGTTACTTTTCTTAGAGGGTTGTTTTCCTCAGCAATTGTAGTGTCGTATAGCATTTGTGAATACAATTTATTTTGCAATTTACTTCTTGTTAACATTTTCAGCCATTCTTGAGATATCGGCACTTTTCTTTGCTTACAGGTTATTGCCATGGAGACCGACCACTGTTACTAAATAGCGGAACACCTACCTACAGGCTCTTTTGTGTTGATCTAATTACTATTTTGAAGCCGTCCAGGAAGGCTGGAGCGCAATGTTGCCTCCTAATCCTGCCTGGCTTCAATGCAGCGCTCACAAGCTACACAGCAGCGGTGGTCGGTCACTTAGGCAATGAGCTGTAAGCGAAAAAAAGTGTTATAGCAATTGTCCACTATAGCCATCCCCAGCTTATTCATGTTAGGGCCCCAATTAAAATAGAAGCAATCTATGCTCAACACCTTCAGTGTCGTCGTCCAGTGATGTTGGAGCAGCTGTTCCTGGAGAGTGACCTTCTTGGAGGCATTGTTCCTGGGGAGTTAGCTCCTTGACTATGCTGCTCCTTGGGAATAAGCTTCTTGGCAGCATTGTTCCTTGGGAGTTACCTCCTTGGCGGCGCTGTTCTTGGGGAGTGACCTTCTTGGCGGCGGTGTTCCTGTGGAGTGACTGTCATGAGGTTACTGCGACAGTGTCTAGTCAGAAGACCACAGCGTCTGATTGCTCCTACTCGGCGCTGAGAAGAAGCACTTCTCCTTCATTTTAATGGTGTTTATTCCTATTGGCAGAACAGGTGTTAATCGGCCATGTTGGAAATCTCTGTGCTTACAGCTGAGCTCGGATAGCTGCTCCTTTCCCCTTTATAATCTGGGCTCTGTTAGTAATCCTTGTCAGAGCTAACATTTGCTGCATGGCTAACGGAGGGAGAGGTGTTCATATGAGGAGAGTTAGAGGAGTTATCAGTGACTGTTGCTTGGTTTGTATGTGTGGTAATTCCTTATTCTCTATTTTGGTTTATTCCCCTACCTCCACGCCCCGGTGCATTCCTCTGTTATATGTGAGTGAATATTTTGTATGCCTGGAGTTTTCTGTTAACCCTTGTCTGTGTTGCCCTGTTTGTCGGGTTGGTGTACTACGATGCACAGTAGCGCCCCTCTTCCCTGGGGAAGAGAACAGGCGGAGGGCTGACTCGGGAGATAAGGCAAGGGTGGAGGCCCCTGTATCTTCACCTCCAGAAGTATCTCTTGGAATAGGGCGACGTAGGGCGCCCCTAGTGTAAGGGACAGTGAAGGAGTCCCTGGACACGTGCCACCCAACAGCTGTGTCTGTCGAGACAGTGACCTTCTTGGCTGCGCTGTTCCTGGGGAATGACCTTCTTGGCAGCGCTATTCCTGGAGAGTGACCTCCTTGGCGGCACTGCTCTTTGGCAGGGACCTTCCTGGCAACTTCGTTCCTAAAGAGTTAGCTCCTTGACTGTTCCTTGGGAGTGAGCTTCTTGGCGTCGCTGTTCCTGGGGAGTGACCTTCTTGTGGCGCTTGGTGGCGCTATTCCTTGGGAGTGAGCTTATTGGTGGCATTGTTCCTGGGGAGTTACTTCCTTATCGGCACTGTTCCTGGGGAGTGAACTTCTATGCTGCGCTATTACTGGGCAGTGACCTTCTTGGCGGCGCTGTTCCTGGGGAGTGATCTTCTTGACGGCACTGTTCCTGGGGAGTGACCTGCCTGGCGGTGCTGTTCCTGGGGAGTGACCTTACTGGCGGCGCTGTTTCTGAGGAGTGACCTTCCTGGCGGCGTTGTTCCTGGGGAGTGAACTTCCTGGCGGCGCTGTTCCAGGGGAGTGACCGGCAGCGCTGTTTCTGGAGAGTGACCTTCCTGGTGGCGCTGTTCCTGGGGAGTGACCTTCCTGGCTGCGCTGTTCCTGGGGAGAGACCTTCCTGGCGTCAGTGTTCCTGGGGCGTGACCTTCCGGGGGGCGCTGTTCCTGAGGAGTGACCTTCCTGGCGGCGCTGTTCCTGGGGAGTGACCTTCCTGGCATCAGTGTTCCTGTGGCGTGACCTTCTTGGCGTCAGTGTTCCTGGGGAGTGACCTTCCTGGCGGCTTTGTTCCTGGGGAGTGACCTTTTTGGCGTCAGTGTTCCTGGGGAGTGACCTTCCTGGCGGCATTGTTCCTGGGGAGTAACCTTCCTGGCGGCGCTGTTCCAGGGGAGCGACCAGCAGCGCTGTTTCTGGAGAGTGACCTTCCTGGTGGCACTGTTCCTGGGGAGTGACCTTCCTGGTGGCGCTGTTCCTGGGGAGTGACTTTCCTGGCATCAGTGTTCCTGGTGAGTGACCTTCCTGGCATCCGTGTTCCTGGGGAGTGACCTTCTTGGCGTCAGTGTTCCTGGGGCGTGACCTTCTTGGCGTCGGTGTTCCTGGAGAGTGACTGTCATGTATAGTGTACAGTTCCTGTAGCGTCTTGTGCTTGGGTGCGAGGAAAACACAGGAGACATAGGTTGAAATGAAATGACTTGTATTACTTCATACAAGCATGCTGAAAAGTTCACACAGTTTGCAGGAACAGAGACAGGAGACACAGCAGGCCAGAGTAACTTCAAGCACTACAATAAATCTCCAAAGCAGGTTCAGGATCTCTTCTCTGTACCGTAATTCTTCTGCAAACATGGATTCACCAAACAGCAGGTTTCCAGAGTCCAAAAGTGTTCCAAGGTTCCTCAGTAGGGAATAGCTGGAGTACAAGTCCAAGGTTTCCAGGAGTCAGGTCACAGACTGACTGAGGCTTGATTCAGGAGCACTGATTGTTCAGCTGAGGCTGCTTAAGAAGCAAGAGGGAAGAATCAGGGCGGGAACATGAAAACTGGAAACTCCATATTAACTGAGGGCAAGAGCTGCAGAAAGACAGAAAGCAAAATGGCCGACGGAAAACTGAGTTTCAAGGAACATGTCAACAGAGACAAAGAACCTTACATTACTCCCCCTTAGGGAAAACTTCCGGATGACCTCAGACCAGGCTTGTCAGGGTACCTCTGATGAAACTGGCGGAGCAGGCGAGGAGCATTTACATTATTGACTGGTTCCCATGAGTTGTCCTCCACTGGGTAGCCCTGCCATTTAATCAAATATTGCAACTGATTTCTGTACAACCTGGAATCTAGAATCCTTTCCACCATAAATTCTTCCTGACCATCGACCAGCACTGGGTCAGGGCAAGGAGAAGAACGTCCAGGAAACGTATTGGGTGTTGCAGCCTTTAGTAGGGATACATGAAAGACAGGGTGGATTCTCATAGTTCTGGGCAATTGAAGACGACAAGCAACAGCACTTATAATCTTACTGATCTTATAAGGTCCAATGTACTTATGTCCCAATTTAGACGATGGAATCTTTAATTTAAGATTTCTGGTTGACAGCCAGACCAAATCTCCTACCTTGAAAGCTGGTGCAGGTTTACGAAATTTATCTGCTGCTTTCTTGTACCTTTCCTGAGCCAATTCTAGATTTTCCTTTAGAAGATCCATATTCTTTTGTAAATAAGTGATTCTTTCAGCCACTGCCGGCAAGGGCGTATCTATGGGAAATCGAGGAAGAATGTTAGGATGATAACCTAGATTGGAGTAAAAAGGAGACTGCTTAGTGGAAGCGCTCTGAGAGTTGTTATAAGAGAACTCAGCCAGTGGAAGTAGATCCACCCAATCATCCTGTAGGTGGCAGATAAAACAGCGGAGATACTGCTCCAGGGTCTGATTGGTTCGTTCTGTCTGTCCATTAGTCTGGGGATGAAAAGCAGAAGAAAGGTTTACTTTAATGTCCAATGCTGCACAGAAATTTTGCCAAAACCTTGAAGTGAATTGCACCCCTCGATCCGAAATGACCTCATCCGGTACTCCATGTAAGCGAAACACATTCTTAATTATCAAGTCTGATATCTGTTTTGCAGTGGGTAAGCTGACACAAGGGATAAAATGAGCTGCCTTTGTTAGACGGTCAACCACCACTAGAATGGTGTTCTTCCCTTGAGAGGTTGGTAACTCCACATTGAAGTCCATAGAAATGGATCCCCACGGGCGGGACGGGGTGGGAAGAGGTTGCAACAGACCAGTTGGTGATGAGCGAGGTGTTTTGCATCTTGCACAGACTTCACATGAAGTGACATAGTTTAAAACATCTTTCCTGTAAGTGGGCCACCAAAAGAAACGAGAAAGAAATTCTTGTGTCTTTAGAATTCCCCTATGCCCGGCTATCTTGGAATCGTGGATGAGTTGCAATACTCTCAATCTGACTGTTTCAGGTATATACAGACATTGTCCCTGAATCCACACACCATTCTTAAAGACAAGACTTACGTCCCTTGGGGGTTGAGCCAACAAAGAATCCGCATGGTATGCTTCCTTGATGTCCTTAAGTAGGTCTTGATTATGAATCACTCCCAGGAATCTAGAGTCAGGAAGAATAGTCTTAGGAGGAGTAAGTGGGCGTGTCTCTGCTGAATGAATTCTAGAGAGTGCATCAGCCTTTCCATTGCGCGATCCTGGTCTATAAGAAATGACAAAATTAAATTGGTTTAGGAAAAGATTCCAGCGAGCCTGGCGAGGAGTCAGGCACCTAGCCGACCTGATAAATTCAAGGTTACGATGGTCTGTCAGGACGACTATTTGCTGTGCAGCTCCCTGAAGAAGGTGTCTCCATTCCTTGAAGGCGGCAATAATGGCCAACAATTCTCTATTGCCCACATCGTAGTTCCTCTCAGCCGAAGACAACTGCTGGGAAAAGAAGGCACAGGGATGCAAGACATTCTTCTCACCTGTTCTCTGAGAGAGTATAGCTCCAACGGCACAGTCTGAAGCATCCACCTCTATTATGACGGCAAGCTCGGGGTTGGGATGTACTAAGATAGGTGCGGTGGTAAATTTATCCTTTAAACAGGAAAATGCTTCCTGAGCTTGCGGGGTCCAGGAGAACCTAGACTGTTTCCGGGTAAGTTGGGTGATAGGTGACACTACCTCAGAAAAATTCTTAATGAAACGTCTATAGAAGTTGGCAAACCCGATGAAGCGCTGCACCTCCTTCACATTTCTAGGAATTGGCCAATCCTTGATGGCTTGGGTCTTGCTTCCATCCATACTAATCCCTTGCGTAGATAGTACATACCCCAGAAATTGAATTTCGGTCCTATGGAATTCACACTTTTCAAGTTTGATGTAGAGATGGTTTTGTCTTAGGCGTTCTAAGACCATTCTCACATGTCCATGCTGTTCCTCTGTGGAGTTAGAAAAAATTAGAATATCATCCAGATAAATCACCACAAATGTATCTAGGAGATCCCTGAAGATATCATTCACGAAGTGTTGGAAGGTGGCTGGGGCGGTACTCAGACCAAAAGGCATAACTAGATATTCAAAGTGTCCATAGCGTGACCTGAAAGCAGTCTTCCATTCATCCCCAGGTCTAATACGGACCAAGTTATAGGCTCCACGGAGATCCAGTTTAGAGAAAATTTTTGCATGCCGCACTCTCTCCAACAACTCAGGGATTAAAGGCAATGGATAACGGTTTCTAATAGTAACCTTATTGAGTTCCCTATAGTCTATGCAGGGTCTCAGAGATCCATCTTTCTTCTTCACAAAGAAGATGGGTGCACCTGCGGGAGATGAAGAGGGGCGTATGAAGCCCTTGGCTAAATTTTCGTCTATATAATCCTTCAAAGCTTTTAGCTCGGGCCCCGCTAGGGGGTAGATCTTACCAAAAGGTATCTCGGCTCCAGGCAATAATTCAATTGGACAATCATATGGACGGTAAGGAGGTAGCTGATCAGCGTTCTTCTTGTCACATAAATCCACATAGTCCTGGTATACAGCTGGTAGTTCAGGGACTGACATGGTTCCTTTAGGAACAGAGCAAGCTGAAACTCCTTGACTCATCTTTTTCTCCGGAAAGTGTAATTCCTTGGTCTCCCAGTTAATCGTAGGATTCTGCGCCTGCAGCCATGGTAGCCCTAGAATAATGGGAAAGTGGGGAGAAGAGATAAGCATAAAAGACATTTTCTCCTGATGATCTTTACCCATAAGGACCCTCAAAGGCTCTGTTTCTTGATCCACTGGTCCAGAAGTCAGTAGAGAGCCATCCACAGTCTCCATCTGTACTGGAGTAGCCTTCTTCACTGAACGTATCCCCTGTTTCAGAGCAAAGGAGATATCCATAAAATTTCCACTTGCTCCTGAGTCGATCATAGCAGAGCTAGACACCCAGACTGAGTCAACCCAGAGTTTGATGGAAAGGAAGCAATGAGAATTGTTTCTTTTACAACTCAGCTGGGACACCGCTGAGGAAACTTGAAAAATTGCAGCGTTTATACCGTCATCGTCCCCAGAACTAACAGAGTTTAAGTCCGAGAAATCAAGATCTCTTGCAGCAGATCTCTCTGGAGCCTGAGGCTCGGACATGACAGAGCTCCTCTCGCAACACTCACAGTGAATGACTGCTGCAGTAGTCTTACGAGAACGGCTGGGGCAGTTTATAATGAAGTGCCCTGACTTACCACAGTAGAAACATAGATTTTCCTTTATACGATGTTCTTTGCGTGCATCACTAACCCGTCTTTGTAAAGAGTCCACCTGCATGGGTTCAGGTTCTGGTTCCCTTGTGATCCTACTCAAAGGTTCCTTAGCTGAGGAGGGAGGTAGTAAAAGGTTAGTGCGATTATTTTCGAACCATCTCTCTTGTCTGCGTTCAGTCAGACGAGCATCAATACGGATACAATAGTTAATAAAGTCACCTAACGCAGTGGGAGGGTCGGCACGAGCAAGTTCATCCTTAATCAGTGGAGACAACCCTTTCCGAAAAATAGATTTTTTAGCGGAAGTGTCCCAAGTGGTATCAAGAGCCCATCTCCTGAAATCCAGGGCATATTCGGCTACTGAACGCTTACCTTGGCGCAAAGTTAACATGGCTGCTTCAGCTGTTGCACCTCGATTGGGGTCATCAAACACCTGCCCCATGGCTGAAATAAAAGCATCAAGGTGATTCAAACAATCATCCTCAGTCTCAATCAGAGGGTTTGCCCACATCAAAGCCTTATTGGTAAGCAACATGATTATAGTAAGCACTTTGGATCGTTCAGTGGGAAATTGTGAAGCATGTGCAGAGAAAAATAAATTGCATTGATTAATAAATCCCCTGAATTTCTCACGTTCACCGCCAAAACGAAAAGGAGGTAATTTGGGGATCCCAGAACTCGGGGTTATGGCAGGAGCCTGGGCTCGTTCCTCTAGAGCCTCAATCCTGGCTCGCAATTCCTGGGTAGTCTGTCCAAACACTTGCAAATTATGATTAGTGAGGTCCTGTAGGCTTGCAAAACGGGTTTTTAAAGTCTGTACATCTGAAAGGATTGTATCAGTCACTCCGCAAAGTTCCTTTATGCGGGCCTCCATCTTCCAGATCTTTTAAGGCAGAAGTGCTGGAATGGTTGTGAGAAGTCACAACCACTGTCATCACATAAGGTATCAAACGGACATCTGATATCCACAGTCACAGCAGACACGGCTTTCCCAGACCCAGCAGACACTAAACATTGGCTCCTGAATCTTGTCATGTATAGTGTACAGTTCCTATAGCGTCTTGTGCTTGGGTGCGAGGAAAACACAGGAGACATAGGTTGAAATGAAATGACTTGTATTACTTCATACAAGCATGCTGAAAAGTTCACACAGTTTGCAGGAACAGAGACAGGAGACACAGCAGGCCAGAGTAACTTCAAGCACTACAATAAATCTCCAAAGCAGGTTCAGGATCTCTTCTCTGTACCGTAATTCCTCTGCAAACATGGATTCACCAAACAGCAGGTTTCCAGAGTCCAAAAGTGTTCCAAGGTTCCTCAGTAGGGAATAGCTGGAATACAAGTCCAAGGTTTCCAGGAGTCATGTCACAGACTGACTGAGGCTTGATTCAGGAGCACTGATTGTTCAGCTGAGGCTGCTTAAGAAGCAAGAGGGAAGAATCAGGGCGGGAACATGAAAACTGGAAACTCCATATTAACTGAGGGCAAGAGCTGCAGAAAGACAGAAAGCAAAATGGCCGACGGAAAACTGAGTTTCAAGGAACATGTCAACAGAGACAAAGAACCTTACAGTGACCTTCCTGGGGAGTGACACCTTCCTGGGGGCACTGTTCCTGGGGAATGACAGCTTCTTGGCGGCTCTGTTCCTGGGGAGTGACCTTTTTGGCGTCAGTGTTCCTGGGGAGTGACCTTTTTGGCGTCAGTGTTCCTGGGGAGTGACCTTTTTGGCGTCAGTGTTCCTGGGGAGTGACCTTCCTGGCGGCGCTTTTCCTGGGGAGTGACCTTCCTGGCGGCGTTGTTCCTGGGGAGTGACCTTCTTGGCGTCAGTGTTCCTGGGGAGTGACCTTCTTGGCGTCAGTGTTCCTAGGGAGTTACCTTCCTGGCGGCGCTGTTCCTGGGGAGTAACCTTCCTGGTGGCGCTGTTCCTGGGGAGTGACTTTCCTGGCAGCGCTGTTCCTGGGGAGTGACCTTCTTGGCGTCAGTGTTCCTGAGGAGTGACCTTCCTGGCATTAGTGTTCATGGGGTGCGACCTTCTTGTGTCACGTGCCGGCTGCCGTCAGTGAGCCACTGGACTTCATAAATTTTCCGCCATGGTGGATTTCATTGGTTACAGACGGCACGTGACACAAGGTAACTCTCTCAGAATAGCGGCGCCAATATTGCTGGAGCGACACGCAGCAGGAGGGGAGCGCACATTGTGTTTATTTCTCTTGGGGCCCTGAAATGATTGAGCTGGGGGTGTCCATAGTGGGCAATGCTTTTAATATCTGAAGAATGGCTGATAATTGTAATAAATAGTAACTTGGAGTCTTTATCTGACCGTATCCATCCATGAACATGAGAATAACCCTTTAAAGTCATTCTAAGTGTCTATGGTCCGATCATGTTATCAGAATTGCTGGGGATCGGACCACCAAAGATCAGGAAGCCATTTATGGAGGGGGGATGATTTACAATTTCAGGAATAGCCTTTTCATAATGTGAGTGCCAGTGCTGATTGTAACGGGGTCTACTGTGCTGTAATACCTCTTACATTACCACCCGGGTTTCAGGAGGTCCACTCTGCTTTTCCTGACTTTTGAATGAAGGACGCTGGCTCGAAAGGCTTTGTTACATGGGAACACAAGATCACTGCTTCTCCACGTATTTCCAGTGTGACAACCTTTTCTCACAGGTCTCAGAATATATATACATACAGAGGACAGGACAATCAATAGGTGGCGGGCCAGTAGATAACAGGCTCCAATTAAGACGCCAGACGTACATTACAATAGCTGCAGGTGGCCGGCGGCTTCCGATCATTTACCGTGAGATTTACAAAGGTGGGGGGAGGTCAGAAGTGGGATATCTTGTTTACCTCTGCCCTGGGGTCGCAGCCGGTCGGCTGATGCATTAGGAACATGCATCTCACATTGCACCTATCATGCATGTATATCATATTCGGGGTGCTGGGGGGTTCTGTAACACGGCTCCCCTTTTCAGCGACTCGATCGGCATACACAGTCTGATCCTTAACAGATCGGCTTGGGGATGACCGAAGTTTATGGAGTTGGTACTGTACAAGTTCTGTTTGTCAACTTAGTCCATCGGCGTTACCATTTTGTTTGCCGGGTCTGCAGTGGATGGTGAAGTCTAGAGGTTGCAGGGCTAAACTTCACCACAGTAATCTGGCATTGTCTCCAGAGACCCGATTAATCCACGCTAGGGGATTATGGTCCATTAGGAGGGAAAACTGTCATACACACAAATATGGTTGTAACTTCTTGAGTGCCCATACTACTTCCAGGCACTCCTTCTCGATGGCCGCATAGATTACTTTGCGGGGCAATAGTTTCCGACTCGGGTAAACTACCGGGTGGTTTTTGCTGTCCGGCCCGACTTGGCTCAGCACTGCCCCCAATCCAAACATAGAAGCGTCTGTGTGAACAAGGAACCGTTTAGTTGGATCGGGTGCGGCCAATTTTGAGGTATTTGTGACTGCGTCCTTTAGCTGACGGAAGGCTTCCTCACACTCGGGGGTCCAAGTTACTTGGCGGGGGAGGTTCTTACGGGTCAGATCAGTGAGGGGCTTGGCTATGCTGCTGTAATTGGGGACAAATTTCCTATAATACCCTGCTGTCACTAGAAACGCCATGACTTGGGTTTTAATGTGTGGGGTGGGCCATTTGGCTACGGTAATCTCAATCTTGGCTGGTTCTGGTCGCTGTTTCCCACTTCCCACCCAATGTCATAAATACTGAACCTCTGCTTTGCCCACGTGACACTTGTTGGGGTTCAGGGTGATTCTGGCCTTGTGGATCCTGTCCAATACTGTCTCTAGGTGGTTTAGATGCTCATCCCATGTCGCGCTGTAGATGGCGATGTCATCCAGGTAGGCGCAAGCATAGTCCTGGAGGCCATCCAGAAGCAGGTCAGCCAGCCTCTGGAAGGTCGCAGGGGCATTTTCATCCCGAATGGCATAACTTGAACGTTGTGAATGTGCTAGAAATGAATTCTGAGCAGAAGCTCCCTCTGGTGGTTACAAACAGTACTGAACTATCCAATGAAGATTCTGAAGATTGGCGATCAGGTGTTACTGACTGGTCTTATATAAGGGAGGTTCCCTCCCATCAGGGTTGCCGGTGATCAATTGTTCTGGTCTCATCTTTGATTCCTGTTCACTTTGTAGCTTGCTGTTTCGTGCCTGCATCTTCTGCTAACAGATAAGACATTTTCTTCTTTTAGTTTTTTGTGCTTGCTTTTTGCATTTTGTCCTGCACTTCTGTGGGGGTCTGCCGGGTCCCCTCCGGGGGCTTGTGCTCCTCTCAGTTTAGTTCAGCCACTGTTGTTTGTTCATTTGCCTTTTCCAGTTTTTTCAGTGGCTGCTGTTTAGTTTTTTTACACCAGAGAACTAATTTAGGTGGTAGAGGTCGTGTGATCTCAAGTGTTTTTGTAATTAGTAGAGTTGGTACTTTTCAGGGTTTTTTTGGGATTGCAGTAAGTGTCCTTCCTATCCTTTTCTATTTAGGAAGTTTGGGCCCCAACGTTTGCTCATACTATTTTCTGTCTGTGTCTGTATTTCTTCTTGTCTAACCGCCATTACATGTTTGGGGGCTTTCTATGTTCTTTGTGGATCTGCTCCGGGGCAGATAGTTTTCCTCTTTCTGTCTTTAGGTGTAGTTAGCTTCTCAGGCTGTGACGAGGCGTCTAGGACCAACGTAGATACGCTCCATGGCTGCCTTTAGTTGTGGTGGTTAGTCAGGGTACTGCAATCCCATAGATAAGCCGAACGGGGTGACAAATGCAGACTTGGGAATAGCGTCAGGATTTACAGGGATCTGCCAATAGCCTTTGCATAGATCGATGGTGGTCAAATACTTTGCCCTCGCCAGCCGGTCTAACAACTCATCCACACGCGGCATGGGATACGCATCCGTCACCATTTTCTAATTTAGCTTGCGATAGTCTACACAAAACCGGGTAGTCCCATCCTTCTTGGGCACTAACACTACGGGGGATGCCCAGGGACTATCTGACTCTTCAATGACCCTAAACGCAACATCTCTTGTATCTCTTGTCGCATCCCTTCTCGTACAGACTCAGGGACGCGGAAGAGGGTTGTCTCAGGGTTGTCTGATCCTGGGTCTCAAGCTTGTGTTGTGCCAGGCGGGTGTACCCCGGTCTCTCTGAAAACATCCTCTGTCGCTACCCCAACAACGCCTCCACCTGCTGTCTCTCCCGGGGCCCTAGGTTTTCTCCCAAGTGTACCTGGTCCCATGTTTTAGACTGAGTCCTCTCCCCTAAGACATCAGGCAAGGGGAGTCCGGCTAAATCCTCTGCTTCGGGTGCACAGATGGCCACTACCTCTTCAGGGCACTCCAGGTAGGGCTTCAGCATTTTCACGTGGAACATGCGGATAACCCTGGGGTCGTCACAATCGGCGACATTGTAGGTGGTGTCGGCTATTTTCCCCACTACCTGGTAGGGCCCCTGCCATGCAGCTTTGAACTTGTTCTGCCTAGTTGGTTCTAACACCAGGAACTTCTGTCCTATCTCAAAGGTGCGGTCTCTGGCCCTCCGTTCGTACCATACACGCTGGCGCCGTTGGGCCGCCTGCATGTTCCCACGTACAGCCTGAGTCAGCTCCTGTAGGCGGTCCTGGAATTCCAGCACATAGGGCACAATAGTTATCCCTTCTATGGTTCCCTCCCCTTCCCAGTGTTCTCGTACTAAGTCTAGGGGTCCCCTTACCCGCTTCCCGTATAACAGTTCGAACGGGGAGAACCCCATTGATTCTTGGGGCACCTCCCGATAGGCAAACATGAGGTGTTACAAGAATTTCTCCCAGTCCCTTTAGGTCCTGGTAAAAGTCCCAATGAGTTGTTTCAATGTTCCGTTAAAACGTTCACACAACCCATTGGTTTGCGAGTGGTACGGGGCGCTTCTAATGGACTTTACGCCGCACAGCTTCCACAGTTGGTTGGTCGCCTCTGCTGTAAACTCGGTACCCTGGTCCAAGATAACCTCCCGGGGAAATCCAACCCGTGAGAAAACCTGGAGCAGGGCAGCCGCCACTGTCTCTGCCAGTATGTTAGGTAATGCAACCGCCTGTGGATACCGTGTGGCATAATCTACCACTGTCAATATATACTTTTTCCCTGACGGACTGGGTTTGGCTAACGGCCCTATCAGATCGACCGCTACTCGGCTAAATGGCTTCTCCACAATGGGGAGGGGATGTAATTTGGCCTTGCAGCGATCTCCCCTCTTGCCAATGCGCTGGCAACTGTCAGAGGTCTGGTAGTACTGACGAACATCATAGGTTACCCCGGCCAAAAGAAGTTTTGTGTCAGACGATGCCTGCTGCAACTGACGCCGAGGTGCCCGGCCAAGGGTATATCATGAGAGATTCGCAGTAGCTCCTGCCTATACTTCTTGGGAACTACCAGCTGTCGTTTTATAGTGGGGCTCGTCCCTGTGTGGCGCTGCTCTGTAACCCGGTAGAGGAATCCCTGATGCCATACAAACTGTTCCCCTTACAGTACTCCTCTCTCCTCCTGTGCCTTCCCACGATACCCCTGTAATGAGGGATCCTCAAGTACTTACCTTTTAAACTCAGCTGGGGTGGCCCAAGAAATGTGTCTGGTTATGGGAATACGTGTAGGGCTGGGGTGTCTTACTTGGGCCTCCTCTGAGTTTGATTCCGCCTCCGCAGCTCGAGCTTGTCTCCGGGTGGTCACAGGATAGGTCTCAGCCAGAGGGGCGACCGAGAATGCAAACAACATGGGCCCCAAGTCATTTCCCATCAAGACGTCTGCAGGCAAATCCTCCATCAGGCCGACCTCAACAAGGCCATCCCCGACTCCCCAGTTCAGGTGAATCCTGGCATGGGCAGTCGATGTATGTCTCCCCCTGCTACACGGACTGCCACTGTCCGGTCCGTCTTCTCTTTGTCCCCCACGAGATGAGGCTTCACAAGGGTCAAAGTTGCTCCGAAATCTTAGTCCCTGCATACGTTTCCCATTAACCCACACCACCTGTCGATGCTGTTGTCGATTATCTGCCCGGGCTGTCTGCACGGGATCTACTTCATGCAGCACTTCCTCCATCTCTTCCATCCCCGGATTAGTCATAGCCCCCAATGCCGGGTCAGCTTCGCCTTGGTAGCAGTGTACAGCGGCCCTGTTGACGGTAGCCGTTCCCGACTTTGGCCACTGGGTACGCTGAGTCCGGTTGGGACATTGTCTTTGCAGGTGGCCCAGCTGATGGCAGGTGTGGCATCGCGCCCCAGGGGGACTCTGGTAGGCCGGGGTTTTAGCTGGTCCCCCGACAATCTTTTGTGGTTTAGGGGCCTCCAGACCCATGGGAGGGCCCCTAGTGACAGTCTTTGATCCTGACAACTGAGTCCTCCTGGCATCATGATGTTCATCGGCCAGACGATTGGCCTCCTCAAGAGTCGTTGGCAGTCTGTCCCGAAGCCATTCTTGTGTCTCGGGGGTTAGTCCAGTAAAGAATCGCTCTAACAAGAAGAGCTGGAGGACGTCCTCCTTAGTGGTTGCTTTGCTCCCTTGTACCCACTGTAGTTTACACGCCCATTCAGCGTGGTTTTCTGTTACCTGTTTTATAAGTCCACGGAACTTTTGGCGGTATGCCTCTGGTGTCAGCGCATACCGGGCCAAGATCACTTCTTTGACCCGCTCATAGTCCATACAGTTCTCATCAGGTACCGTGCGATAGGCGTCCGCTGTCCAGCCTGTCAGCTTGCTGGCCAGAATCTGAACCCAATCCTCCGGCTTCACTTGATGAAGGGCACACTGCCGCTCAAAGTCCTGCAGAAAGCCACCAGTGTCTTCCTCTGCCTCCCCCAACTGTCGGAAGGCATTATACTGGATTTTTTTGTGGCTTACTGCTGACGATACCTGGGCGGAGGCCAGAGCTCTCCCTGCTCACTGACTCTCCTCTCTCCGCTCTGCCATCTTCATCTTGGCTAGCTCTATCTTGGCTAGCTCTACTTTGGTCCGCTCTGCCATCTCCATCTTGGCTAGCTCTATCCTGGTCCGCTCTGCCATCTCCATCTTGGCTGGCTCTATCCTGGTCCGCTCTGCCATCTCCATCTTGGCTGGCTCTATCCTGGTCCGCTCTGCCATCTC
>JARQOD010000687.1:28287-101204 GCA_033576555.1 Oophaga sylvatica
AAATGACACCATTTTGGAAACTAGACCCCTCAAGGAACTTATCTAGATGTGTGGTGAGCACTTTGAACCCCGAAGTGCTTCACAGAAGTTTATAACGTACAGCTGTAAAATAAAAATCTTTTTTTTTTTTTACAAAAATGATTTTTTCGTCCCCAATATTTTATTTTCACAAGGGTAACAGGAGAAATTGGACCCCAAAAGTTGTTGTCCAATTTGTCCTGAGTACGCTGATACCCAATATGTGGGAGTAAACTACTGTATGGGTGCACGTCGGGGATCGGAAGGGAAGTAGTGACGTTTTGGATTGCAGACTTTGATGGAATGGTCTGGGGGCGTCATGTCGCATTTGGAGAGCCCCTGATGCACCTAAACAGTGGAAACCCCCCACAAGTGACCCCATTTTGGAAAATAGACCCCACAAGGAACTTATCTAGATGTGTGGTGAGCGCTATGAAGCCCCAAGTGCTTCACAGAAGTTTGTAACGTACAGTCGTAAAAACAAAAAATCATTTTTTTTTTAAATGGTATTTTTACCCCCAGTTTTTTATTTTCCCAAGGGTAACAGAAGAAATAGGACAAATTACACAATAACTCTTGGGGTCCAGAGTACACTGATACCCCATATGTGGGGGTAAACTACTGTTTGGGTGCATGGCAGAGCTCAGAAGTGAAGGAGCACCGTTTGACTTTTTCAATGCAGAATTGCCTGGAATTGAGATCAGACGCCATGTCACATATGGAGAGCCCCTAATGTGCCTAAACAGCGGAAACCCCCCAATTCTAACTCCAACCCTAACCCCAACACACACCTAACCCTAGTCCCAACCCTTAACCACAAACCTAACCCTAACACACCCATAACACTAATCCCAACCCTAATCCTAACTTTAGCGCCAACCCTAACCCTAACTTTAGCCGCAACCCTAACCCTAATGGGAAAATGGAAATAAATACTTTTTTTTTATTTTATTATTTTTCCCTAACTAAGGGGGTGATAAAGGGGGTTTGATTTACTATTTATAGCGGGTTTTTATGATTGGCAGCTGTCACGCTAAAAGACCCTTTTTATTGCAAAAATAGTTTTTGCATCATCACATTTTGAGAGCTATAATTTTTGCATATTTTGGCCCACAGAGTCATGTGAGGTCTTATTTTTTGCGGGACAAGGTGACGTTTTTATTGGTACCATTTTTGAGCACGTGACGTTTTTTGATCGCTTTTTATTTCGATTTTTGGGAGGTTAGAATGAACAAAAATCAGCAATTCATGAATTTCTTTTGGGGGGGGCGTTTATACCGTTCCGCGTGTGGTAAAATTGATAAAGCAGTTTTATTCTTCGGGTCAGTACGATTATGGCGATACCTCATTTATATAATTTTTTTATGTTTTGGCGCTTTTATAGAATAAAACCAATTTTATATAAAAAATTATTATTTTTGCATCGCTTTATTCTGCGAGCTATAACTTTTTTATTTTTTCGCTGATGATGCTGTATGGTGGCTCGTTTTTTGCGGGACAAGATGACGCTTTCAGCGGTACCATGTTTTTTTATATCCGTCTTTTTGATCGCGTGTTATTCCACTTTTTGTTCGGCGGTATGATTGATTTTTTGCTTGTTTTTTTTTTTATTTTTTTTAAGAGGTTCACTAAAGGGGTTAACTAGTGGGACAGTTTTATAGGGGGGGTCGTTACGGACGCGGCAATACCAAATATGTGTACTTTTATTGTTTTTGTTTTTTTATTTACAGGAAAAAATGAATTTATTGGGGAATATTTTTTTTTTTTTATGATTTTTTTAAACAATTTTTATTTTTATTTTTTTAACTTTTTTACTTTGTCCCAGGGTGGCACATCACTGTATTTTAGCAGATCGCTGGTGTGACAGTGTGCACAGCACTCTGTCACACCAGCGATCGCTCAGGCATCGCTGCAGTCTTCTCAGTGCCTGCTCTCAGCAGGCACTGAGTAAGCCGCCTCCCTGCAGGACCCCGGCGCCATCTTGGATCCGGGGACATGGAGGGAGGACGGACCCTTGGAACAGCGCGACACACACATCGCACTGCTCTGAGGGTCTCAGGGGAGCGCGCAGGGAGCCCCCACCCTGCGCGATCCTCCCCTGTGCCCCCAGTACACCGCGATCATGTTTGATCGCGGTGTGCTAGGGGTTAATGTGCCGGGTGTGGTCCGTGACCGCTCCTGACACATAGTGCCGGGTGTCAGCTGTGATAATCAGCTGACACCCGGCCGCGATCGGCTGCGCTCCCCGTGGGAGCGCGTCCGATCGCTGGGACGTACTATCCCGTCCATGGTCATACGGGCCCAGGTACCATGGACGGGATAGTACGTCTGATGGCAGTAAGGGGTTAAAGGGAATCTGTCACCCCATTTTTGGACTATGAGACCACCGCCATCAGGGGCTTATCTACAGTATTGTGTAATGCTGTAGATAAGCCATCGATGTCACCTGAAAGTGAAGAAAAACAAGTTAGATTATACTCACCCAGAGGCGGTCCACCGTCTGGTCCGGTCCGATGGGTGTCGTGGTCTGGTTTGGCGCCTCCCTCCTAGCGAAGCCGGCCTCTTCTCTGCGTCCCGTCGCGGCTCCTGCGCAGGCGCACTGCTCAGGCGCCGAGTAAGGTCAGAGAGGTCCGGCGCCTGCTCACTGCAGTACTCTTCTCTGCCATCACCAGGGCAGATCAGTGCGCCTGCGCAGGAGCCGCGACGGGACGGAAAGAAGAGGCCGACTTTGCTAGAAGATGGGAGGCGCCGATTCGGACTGCGACGCCCATCGGACCGGACAGCGGACCGCCCCTGGGTGAGTATAATCTAACTCGTTTTTATTCACTTTCAGGTGACATCGGGGCTTATCTACAGCATTACAGAATGTAAGATAAGCCCCTGATGGCAGTGGCCGCATCTCATAGTCCAAAAATGGGGTGTCAGACTCCCTTTAAAACAGCTTTGTTAGTAGCCTCAACTTCCACAAGAAGGGTTAGTGACGTTCAGGCATTGTCAGTGGATGCTCCTTTCCTGATGGTCTATCAGGATAACATAGAGCTAAAACCGGACCCCGACCTATTCACCAAAAGTTGCTTCTAAGTTTCATAGGAGCCAAGAGATCCATTTGCCTTCATTCTTTGATAACCCGGCTACAGCAGAGGAGCGAAGGTTCCCTACTCTAGATGTTAAAAGAACAGTATTAGAGTACTTAGAAAGGACTCAGGCTTGAATGCAGAGTGGGGCGCTGTTTGTCTCCTTTCAGGGTCGAAGAAGGGGGTAAGTGTCACAAAGAAACCATTGCCCGATGGATAAGAGATGCGATCTGCCTAGGATATTCGGCCAAAGGAGAATCTCCACCAGAGGAAGTGAGAGCTCATTCGGCACGGGCCATGGCATCTTCCTGGGATGAAAAGGAGGACGTTTCCATTGACTGATTTTGTAAGCCGGCAACTTGGTTGTCACCTTCCACCTTTTATAGACCCCGCCTGCTCAGGACACCGGCACCTGGTCCCCAGCGACTAGAGGTGAGTATGTCTTTTTTTTTTTTATTTGCAGCAGCAACGGCAGCATATGGGGCCTATACTATGGAGAATCTTATGGGGCATAATCTGGAGCATCTTATGGGCATAATCTATGGAGCATCGTATGAGGGCATAATATATATGGAGCATCTTATGGGGGCATAATCTATGGAGCATCTTATGGGGGCATAATCTATGGAGCATCTTATGGGGCATAATCTATGGAGCATCATATGGGACCTATTCTATGGAGCATCTTATGGGGTCATAATCTATGGAGCATCATATGGGGGCATAATATATATGGAGCATCTTATGGGGGCATAATCTATGGAGCATTTTATGGGGGCATAATCTATGGAGCATCTTACGGGGGCATAATCTATGGAGCATCTTATGGGGCATAATCTATGGAGCATCATATGGGGGCATAATCTATGGAGCATTTTATGGGGGCATAATCTATGGAGCATCTTATGGGGGCATAATCTATGGAGCATCATATGGGGGCATAATCTATGGAGCATCTTATGGGGGCATAATCTATGGAGCATCATATGGGGGCATAATCTATGGAGCATCTTATGGGGGCATAATCTATGGAGCATCTTATGGGGGCATAATCTATGGAGCATCTTATGGGGGCATAATCTATGGAGCATCATATGGGGGCATAATCTATTGAGCATCATATGGGGGCATAATCTATGGAGCATCATATGGGGCATAAGATATATGGAGCATCATATGGGGGCATAATCTATGGAGAATCTTATTTGGTCATAATCTATGGAGCATCACATGGTGGCATAATCTATGGAGCATTTTATGGGGCCATAACCTTTATGGAGCAGCACATGGGACATATTATTCTATGGAACATCTTTATGGGGCCATTATTAACCTTTATGCAGCGTTATATGGGGAGTATTTTGTATGGAGCATCTTATGGGGCCACCATGAACTGTATGGAGCATTATATGGGGCTCCTGATTCATTATGGATATTCAAAAACCTTTAACCTACTGATGTCTCAATTAATGTTACTTTTATTGGTATCTATTTTTATTTTTGAAAATTTACTAGTAGCTGCTGCATTTTCCACCCTAGGCTTATACGCGAGTCAATAAGTTTTCCCTGTTTTTTGTGACAAAATTAGGGGGGTCGGCTTATACACGGGTCAGCTTATACATGAGTATATACGGTAATTGGGATTCTATAAATTGATAAAGTGCTAAAATTAGTGCAAAATTTATTTAAGTCTCAGAGATTTCAGTATTATAATAGCAACTAAGCAGTAAACTGAGCTATAAGTAAAGTGCTATATGTTGAAAATGTTGCAAAAATTGAGCTTGTTTAGTAACAGCTTTATAATAACATCTGTCATATCATGGTAAGAGAAAGGGAGAACAGGATAGAGCTCTGCAAGTCTAAATATAAAGTGCAAGTGCCTACCTATTTATAAATGGAATCCAGCCTTCTTTGTCACCAATAAAGTTGCCCAATAAACAGAAATTAGGCAAGTAAAAATAATCAAAGTGATTCCATGTTATGACTTACTGCTATGGTAGAACAGACCTGTGTATGCCTGGGATACTATCCCGACAACGCTATTTCACCTCAGCTTTTTCAAAAGAGGCCATACTCCTTCTGTGATGACACAGCATTTAATCTTAATTATGCCAGACATATATTTTCGATGGTTGCTAATATGTCGAATATCCCTTGTATAAGTCCATGTAGCTTGTTGACTTGCAAACAGTGAAGCACAAAATATGCAGATTGATAAAATACTCAAACAATGAAAGTTAATCTCCTGTCACCTTTCCCCTGACCTGTGGGTGATGTCCTAAAGGACAGTTGTGAACTATTAAAGGGGCTATGCTTCTGTTCCCAGAGAGAATCTATAGGATGCCAGCTTAAGAAACTACGGCCGTAGCTGGAGGAATACAAATCTGCTCCATTGACCATCACTGAACCCTCAAGGATGTTTGTCGAATCGAGGTTGGGACAATCGGGTCACCTGGCCACATACCTCACTTCACTTGGTCAGCTTCCTAAGCTCGTCTTTACCTCTTCTCTGTGGGTACCCGCCAAAAGCGGGGTGCCACTGGTGGGGATAGTCAGCCCTTGAAGCCCTAAAGTCGCTGATGCTCTAGTCCCAGCAAGACAGCAGGTGAGACTCTCCATCTTGATTATTTGCTGAGATTATTCTATATGTTATTGTCTGCTGTGGTTCAATAAAGTATCGCCACATTGTTTTACCCTTACTGTGTGTTGTCTGAGTGGCATTTTGCCCAAAGGAAAGGAGTGCAGGCTTTCAGTTTGATGAGCCCTGGTCCATGCGTTCTTTAAGACAGCTGGGCCATCAGACGAGAGCCCCCACTGCCCCATGAATCGCCAGAGCTTGGGCTATTTTTTATAACTTGACCCTGCTTTCCTCTTCTCCACCACTTTATCCCTAACCTGTCTGGTGGGCTCCTTGGTTTTTCATGGTTGTTTGATCCCTAATGTTCTCACCTCCTGAGGCCTTCACAGAACAGCTGTAGTTATACTAAAAGAAATCCCACCCAAGTGGACTCAATGTACTAATTGTGTGACTTCTAGAGTTGATTGGTCACTCAGGTTTGTATTTAGGGGCATCACAGGGTGCTGAATACTAATGCACATCACAATATTCAGATTTATATTGGTTAAATAATAAGAAAACCTTGTATCATTTCCTTTACACTTCACAAATACTTATTTCTTTGTGTTGGTATCACATAAAATCCCAATAAAATACATTTAAGTTTGTGGGTGTAACGTTAAAAAATGTGGAAAAGTTTAGAGGGTATGAATAGTTTTTCAAGGCACTGTACTTGTAAAAATGGGGCTTGTGATATCCTGGGTTCTAACCTGTTGCAGAAAATCAAAACCATAGAATTTACTGTTTTTATATAAAGTTTGTAAACCATCTGCTCCTCTTATTCCGCTCTTGTACCCAGTACAATATGATGCCCCACAGTCCCCACACAATATGATGTCATCAGACAGCCCAATTACAAAGTATGACGTCCCCACAAAGCCTCTCCACACAGTATTACGTCCCCACACCACCCTAGTGCAGAATTTCTGTCAAGCTATGCCAGTCTTTGATAAGAAAGAGGGCTTCAAACTGTCCCTGGTACCCTAACTATCCCTGTCTCAGGGGTACTCTTGAAGGTAGAGAAGCCTGAGTTTCCCACCTCACTATTCTCCTGTTAACCCCGTGTGACTACATTTTTTAAATCTGACCTGTGTCACTTTATGTGGCAATAAATCTAGAACGCTTCTACAGATCTCATTGATTTTGAGATTATTTTTTCGTGACACATTATACTTTATGATAATGGTAAATTTATGTTGATATTTTCTGCGTTTATTTCTAAAAATATCAGAAATTTGTCAAAAAATTCCAAAAATTAGCTAATTTCAAAGTTTGAATGAATATCCCTTTAATCCAGACAGTCGTACCACATAAAATAGACATTAAATAACATTTCCCTCATGTCTGCTTTACATCAGCAGCATTTTTAACCACTTTACCCCAAGGGTGATTTGCACGTTAATGACCGGGCCAATTTTTACAATTCTGACCTCTGTCTCTTTATGAGGCTATAACTCTGGAACGCTTCAACGGATCATCGCGATTCTGAGATTGTTTTCTCATGACATATTGTACTTCATGATAGTGGCAAAATTTCTTTGATATAACTTGCGTTTATTTTTGAAAAAAGCGCAAATATGGCGAAAATTTTGCAATTTTCAAACTTTAAATTTTTATTCCCTTAAAACAGAGAAATATGTCACACAAAATAGTTAATAAATAACAGTTCCCACATGTCTACTTTACATCAGCACAATTTTGGAACCAAATTTTTTTTTTGTTAGGAAATTATAAGGGTTAAAAATTGACCAGCGATTTCTCACTTTAACAACAAAATTTACAAAGTCATTTTTTTTAGGGACCACGTCACATTTGAAGTCACTTTGAGGGGTCTATATGGCAGAAAATACTCAAAAGTGACACCATTCTAAAAACTGCACCCCTCAAGCTGATCAAAACCACATTCAAGAAGTTTATTAACCCTTCAGGTGCTTCACAGGAGCTGAAGCAACGTGGAAGGAAAAAATTAACATTTAACTTTTTAGTCACAAAAATTATCTTTCAGCTGCAGATGAAGGAAGGGAGACACACTAGACATTACTAGTGGGTAGGCGGAGCCCAGATGAGATAGACACCTCAGATTAAAAAGAGTGTTGACCGGCCCCTCCAGCTCGGGCTCCTCCTACTCAGCTCTCCAGTTTTCAATTTGAGGTCTCAGAGGATGGTCGCTGCTGGAAGCAGCTCCTCAGAAGATTTTATTATTTTTTATCGGACAAGAGACTTGGATCACCAAATGTGGTCTAGAGGTCTCAGGGGTCTCAGCGCTGCTGGACTCCCACCTTTCCCTTGGCGGATCTGTATTACCCTATATGGTGGTCCCTGCAGAACCCTGCCGGCCCGGGGGGATGAGGATGGCTTCCCTGGCGGGGACGCAAACCGTGCTGCAGGGGTCACTGCATTCCCCGCCCTGGGGGGAAGCATGGGCAAGCGCCAGAAACCCCTGGGGGTCCCTGTGGCGCTTTCGGCTGGTGAGTACTCCACATTTAATATGTGTTTGAGTGTTTTCAGCGACTGCTGCGGCAGTCGCTGTTACAGTATGCATGCGGTGACTGTGTGTTTTTTGTCCGCAGGTGGATGCCTGCAGGACATAGGAACGGGGGAGAGAGGAGCTGCGCGCCTTTTTTATTTGAATTTCGCGCCGCTCTGAGCGCGCGCTTTACGGCAGTCTTCCTTTCCGGCTTCCCTCATGAAGCACACGGAGGCACAGCGCGGCGGCCATTAGCCGAGTAATGCTGAAAGGCTGAAAGCTCCCTCGGACATCGCTCTCCTCCCCTCTCGGCAGCGCTGCACCGCGACCAGCTGGGTGAGTCGCTTCTACCCATAGGGCAGAAGCTTAACCCCTTCACCCCCACAGCGCGGGCGCCTTTCTGAGGCACAAATGGGTGGCAGACTGCGCTGCCTGCAGCTGTTATCTCAAAGCTCGCACACCTTTTCAATATAAGAGGTTGTGGGGAATCTGCGACAGTAATACTGCCACTATACGTTCCTGCTAACGACGACGCATACTATGCGATCGTTTGTGTGATCATTTTTAATGTCGCTAGTAGCTGCCAATCTGGGCGATCTCATTAACAACGCATAGGCGGTTAGCGATCCCCTTAATGACTTTGGCGGTCATTGCGATTTACAAACAGCGCAATTTTTTTGCGATATTATGAACGTTTTTTTCTTGTTTAGTGTGGCATAGCTGTCCTATAGCTGCTGCCTTATAAGAGGCACTTGGGGCTCGCACACCCTTTTCATTATTAAGGTTGTGGGGAGTCTGCGACTTTAACCCCTTCATAGGCGGTTAACTTTAATGGGGGACAGCTGGGGTAGCTCTCTCCTTAAGAGCTTTAACCCTTCAGCGTTTCGTTTTTTCTTTAAGAAACCACACTTTCTAATTACTGACAGGTTTAACCTGCCATATACTGTGCAACCGTCTCCCAGATCTGCTACAGGATCAGTCTCGCGTATCTGACGCGCAGACCTGGACGGCGTCAAGCGCAGCGGTCGGAGGTTTCCAGTGGTGTCAGAATGGAGGCCCTCGTTAGTTTCTATTGATGGCCTGTCTGATTTTCTATTATTGAGTGTCAGCTAGATCCTCTCATGTCAGGAAGCGACACAAGCCGGTGCCTTCCTTCCCGCGTAACGAAAATGTCCGATTCGGACAAGGAGGATCGGCAGGGACACTCTGCCTCCCTTTTGGGCCGTAAAGAGGTTTTTATTGGAGGCGTTACAGTTACCGAAGGAGGTATCTGGACGTCCTGGTAAGTCGGCCCGGATGTTTTCAATCACGATCAAGCTTTACCATCACTGGATGAGCTTAATGGGGCAGTGGAGAAGGAACGCCTGTGTCCAGAAAATTGAGACACCGTATCCGTGTTCTACGGAGTTGATGATAATTGGATCCTTCTCCTGAAGTGGATGTCCTTTTATCCCAGCTTAGCAAAATCCTCTTTGTTAAGGGGAAGGCGAGTCTGCAGGACCCGCTGGACAAAAAACGTAGATGGCAGAAAAATCCATCTGCGAGGCCGCGGATCATGGATTCGGTATTAAGAATCCATGTGTGCTTGTAAAGTTTCCCTGAGCCGGTTGGACCGTCTACGGACGGCGTGGCAGGGTGGATCTCCTCTATAGAGGTAGATGGGCTTTTCCAGTTTTTGGAGGATACTGCATCACTGCTATCCAGGGCGCAATCCTCGGCAGTCACAGTCAGAAGAGCACTGTGCCTTAGACAGTGGACGCAGTTTCCAAACAGGGTTTGCTAGCTTGCAAGGTGGTCAGCTATTTGGACCTGACCTCACGGAGCTGATTGCCAAGGTAAAGGCAAAAGAAACAGCTTTACCGCAGCGCAGAGCTGTGACCTCTGCGTCTGGCAGGACTAGTGGCGGTAGTTGTCGGCGGTCCTTTCGGTCCAGGGGATGATTCAGTCAGCCCTCTGGGGTTCGGGTCGTCTCTCTCTTTTTAAAAAAAAAAAAAAGGGGAATTCTCAGATATTCCGCATACCCTGGAAACAGAACTTCCTTTAAGACAAGCGGGAAGCTGGCAAAAAGCCCGCTAAGGCGGACTGACGCCTGGGTCTCACTCGAGCGCTCTCGAGTGGGGGGTCGTCTATTCCTATTCAAACCGACTTGGGCTTCCCGCATGTCGGACGCCTGGGTGACACGGGTTGTGTTGGCAGGCTACTTCATAGAGTCTCTTTTTCGACCCCCAGACAGTTTTTTTGTCAACCTCGCGTTCCGTCAGAGCCCGAGCTTTTTGCCGCTCTGCTGTGGGAGGTAGATTCCCTTCTGCAGAAAGGTGTGGTGGTACCGGTTCCGCCGGAGGGCCGGGGAAGAGGGTTTTATTCTAACCTCTTTGTGGTCCCCAAAAAAGAGGACAAATTTCGGCCCATTCTGGATCTCAAAAGATTGAATCGGCATGTCCACGCCAGGAAATTCCGCATGGAGTCGCTTCGCTCCGTTTTGGCGGCCCTGTCGCAGAACGCTTTTTTGGTGTCAATCGACATTCGCGACGCTTATTTGCACTTCCTAATCGGAATGGCCCACCAACGCTTCCTTTGTTTTGCCATAGGTCAGGGCCAATACCAGTTTGTGGCTCTGCCATTCGGGTTGGCCTCAGTGCCCAGAGTTTTTACAAAAATTCTGGCGCCTCTCATGGCGATTCTTCGAAGGCAGGGGGTTACGATACTTCCCTACCTGGACGACCTTCTGATTGTGGCGTCTTCAAAGGAGGAGGCTGTAACTGCTCGCAATCTATCCCTTCAGCTCCTGGAGGATTTCGGGTGGCTGGTCAATTGGGAGAAGTCGTCTCTGGAACGGTCGCAGTCAATCCTGTTTTTGGGGATGCATTTCGACACGGTACGAGCAGTGGTGTCCCTGCCTCCAGACAAGCAAGCATGTCTCCTTCGACATGCACGGGTTATGAAGTCTTCGACAGCAATGTCCCTGCGAAGCTGTATGCGTCTTCTGGGGTTGATGTGGCGTCCATGGAAGCACTTCCGTTTGCCCGGTTTCATTCCAGGGCTCTCCAAAGGTTCATTCTGAGCCATTGGGATCAATCGCAGGTTTTCACTGGATTGCAGTGTCATCATCCCCCACAGGGTACGAGAGTCCCTAGGATGGTGGATACGTCCGAAAGAGTTATCCCTGGGAAAGTCCTTCCTCCCTCCGAAGTGGTCGGTCATAACCACCGATGCCAGCCTGACGGGCTGGGGGGGGGGGTGTCTGGAACGATCTTTGGACTCAGGGAGTATGGTCGTCAGAAGAGCCTGTCTTGCCGATCAACATCCTGGAATTGAGGGCGATTTTTTCTTTGCCTCCAACACTGGACGGTCCCTTTAAGCGGTCTGCCAGTCCGAGTGCAGACGGACAATGCGACGACGGTCGCATATATCAACCACCAAGGCGGGACTGGGAGTTCCAAGCTCATGGTGGAGGTATCTCGTATCCTAGTATGGGCAGAGACCAGAGTGCCAGCTATCTCTGCGATTCACATTCCGGGAGTTCAGAATACCACGGCGGACTTTCTCAGTCGCGAGAAGATGGATCCCGGAGAATGGAGTCTTCATGCAGAAATTTTTGCACTGTTGTGCTCCCGTTGGGGAACTCCCAAGTGGATTTGATGGCATCCAGGTTCAATGCCAAGTTACCGACTTTCATGTCCAGGTACAAGGATCCGAAGGCTGTGGCGGTGGTTGCTCTAGTGGCTCCGTGGGACCAATTCGAGCTAATCTATGTTTTCCACCGATTTCCTTACTCCTCCTGGTGTTACGTCGGATCAGACTAGAGAGAATCCCGGCTATGTTGATAGCCCCAGATTGGCCAAGGAGGACGTGGTTCTCGACGCTGGGGTCGCTCCTGGCAGCGCCACCATTTCTACTTCATTTCCGCTCGGACCTGTTAACCCAAGGGCCCGTTGGTCATCCAGACCTGATGTCTCTGCGTTTGACGGCGTGGTTCTTGAGACCGAAATATTGATCCGTCAAGGTTTTTCAGCCGAAGTCATTGCCACTTTGCGAGCTGCCAGAGGTCCGGCTACTACTAGGATTTACCACTTGGGAAGCCTTCTTTTCGTGGTGTTCGGGTTCTTCAAGGAACCCAAGGATTTTTTCCATTCCCAATTTGTTGGTTTTCCTGCAATTCGGGTTGGACAAGGGGTTGGCAGTGAGCACCCTGAGGGGTCAGGTTTCTGCTCTGTCCTTGCTGTTCCGAAAGGCTATCGCCTCACGTAGGGACGTACGTTCCTTTTTTCGCGGAGTAACCCGCCAGTTTCCGCCGCGGAAGGCGCCTGTGTCTCCTTGGCGCCTCAATCTTGTTTTGGAGGCTCTTCAACACGGGCCTTTTGAGCCTATGGACTCTGTTAGTCTTTCTTTGCTCTCTTGGAAGGTTGCCTTCCTAGTGGCGGTTACCTCTTTGAGAAGGATTTCTGAGTTGGCGGCTCTTTCTTACTTGCCTCCTTTTCTGGAGTTTCACCCGGATCGTGTAGTGCTTAGCACACGGGGCGACTTTCTACCTAAGGTGGTGTCGCAATTTCATCTTAACCAGGATATTGTGTTGCCCTCCCTTTGTCCGGGACCGAGTAATGCGAAGGAACGGGCCTTGCACACATTGGATTTGGTGCGGGCTTTGAAGTTCTATTTGTCTGTTACCCAAAGTTTTCGGAAGTCGGACTCCCTGTTTGTGATTCCAGCAGGTCGTCGACGTGGTCAACGGGCTTCCAAGAATTCTATAGCTCGTTGGATCCGGTCGGCCATTTTGGAGGCTTACCGACTTAAAGGCGAACCTTGCCCGATTAAGGTTCGAGCTCATTCCACGAGAGCTGTGGGCTCATCGTGGGCTTTCCATCAAGGGGCCTCGGCAGCTTAGCTTTGCTGGGCGGCGACCTGGCGCTCCGTCCACACCTTTACAAGATTTTATAAGGTGGACGTTAGTGCTTCCGCTGATGCAGCCTTAGGACGTAGGGTCCTGCAGGCGGCTGTAGTTTAAAGTTCTAGTTAACTTGTATTTGGCGCCTGTTGCGCATTTATCAAGGTTGTTGGGATTCTGCCTCTTTTGGGTTTTTTTTTTCCCACCCTTAATTTTTGGACTGCTTTGGGACGTCCCACTAGTAATGTCTAGTGTGTCTCCCTTCCTTCATCTGCAGCTGAAAGACGATTTTGGTAAGAACTTACCTGTAAAATCCTTTTCAGCGAAGAAGGAAGGGAGACACACATCCCTCCCATGGCAGAAGTGTGTTGTTGTTTTTCAGATGCGGCGTGACCCTTTGATAGCGATTATCTGGGCTGAGGTCGACGCGCTAAGGCTCTGTTCCAGCATCGCCAGCTCATCGCAGTGGTCAGGTCCAGTGAGTAGTACCTGGAACTGTGTGGTTTTTGCCTACATGAATGCATAACCTGTATTTTTGTGTTTTATTCTCTGAAGTCCTTCAGAAGGGGTTATGTTGCTCCGCTGGTGATATTGCTCTTCCTTAAGCTTGGTACAACTGGAGAGCTGAGTAGGAGGAGCCCGAGCTGGAGGGGCCGGTCAACACTCTTTTTAATCTGAGGTGTCTATCTCATCTGGGCTCCGCCTACCCACTAGTAATGTCTAGTGTGTCTCCCTTCCTTCTTCGCTGAAAAGGATTTTACAGGTAAGTTCTTACCAAAATCCGTCTTTTACAAACTTTTTTTTATTTTCACGAGGGTAAAAGGAGAAAATGGACAGATAAAGTTGTGCAATTTCTCCTGAGTACGCCAATACCCATATGTGGGGAAAAACCACTGTTTGGGCACACGGCAGAGCTCGCAAGGGAAGGAGCGCTGTTTGACTTTTTCAAACCAAAATTGGCTGGAATTGAGATAGGAAAGCAATGTCGCGTTTGGAGAGGCCCTGATGCGCCTAAACAGTGGAAACCCCCACAAGTCACACCATTTTGGAAACTAGACCCCTTAAGGAACTTATCTAGATCTGTTGTGAGCACTTTGAACCCCCAAGTGTTTCACAAAAGTTTATAATGCCTGGGTGTAAAAAAAAAAAAAAATTTCCACAAAAATGATTTTTTAGTCCCAAATTTTTGATTTATCCCAAGGAAATTGGACCCCAAAAGTTGTTGTCCAATTTGTCCTGAGTACGCTGATACCCCATATGTGGGGGGGGGGAAACTGTTTGGGCACACGGCAGGGCTTGGAAAGGAAGTAATAACGTTTTGGAATGCAGACGTTGATGCGGGTCATGTTTCGTTTGCAGTGCCCCAGATGTGCCTAAACAGTGGAAACCCCCCACAAGTGACCCCATTTTGGAAACTAGACCTCCTAAGGAACTTATCTAGATCTGTAGTGAGCACTTTGAACCCCCAAGTGCTTCACACAAGTTTATAATGCCCGGGCATGAAAATAAAAAATCCTATTTCTTTCCCACAAAAATGATCTTTTAGTCACCAATTTTTTATTTTCCAAGGGTAACAGGACAAATTGGACAACAACTTTTGTGGTCAAATTTCTCCTGAGTACGCTGATACCCCATATGTGGAAGAGAACCACTGTTTGGGCGCACGGCAGAGCTCAGAATGGAAGGAGCACCATTTGACTTTTTCCAACCAAAATTGGCTGGAATTGAGATTGGATGCCATGTTGCATTTGGAGAGCCCCTGATGTGCCTAAACAGTGGAAACCCCACTGGTGACCTCATTTTGGAAACTAGACCCCATAAGGAACTTATCTAGATCTGTGGTGAGCAATTTGAACCCCAAAGTGCTTCACACAAGTTTATAACGTAGAGCCGTAAAATTAAAAAATCATATTTTTTTCCACAAAAATGATTTTTTCATCCCAATTTTTATTGTCCCAAGTGTATCAAGACCCCAAAAGTTATTGTGCAATTTGTCCTGAGTACGCTGATACCCCATATGTGGGGGTAAACCACTGTTTGGGTGCATGGCAGAGCTCGGAAGGGAAGGAGCACCGTTTGACTTTTTCAACGCAGAATTGGCTGGACGCATGTCGTGTTTGGAGAGTGCCTGATGTGCCTAAACAGTGGAAACCCCCCACAAATGACACCATTTTGGAAACTAGACCCCTCAAGGAACTTATCTAGATTTGTGGTGAGAACTTTGAACTCCCAGGTGTTCACTAAAGTTTATAACGCCCTAGCATGAAAATAAAAAATCCTATTTCTTTCCCACAAAAATGATCTTTTAGTCCCCAACTTTTTATTTTCCCAAGGGTAACAGGAGAAATTGGACCCCAAAAGTTGTTGTCCAATTTGTCCTGAGTACGCTGATATCCCATATGTGGGAGAAAGCTACTGTTTGGGCACACTTCGGGGCTCGGAAGGGTAGTAGTGACGTTTTGGATTGCAGACTTTAATGGAATGGTCTGCAGGCGTCATGTCGCGTTTGGAGAGCCCCTGATGTGCCTAAACAGTGGAAACCCCCACAAGAGACCCCATTTTGGAAAATAGACCCCCCAAGGAACTTATCTAGATGGATGTGTGGTGAGCACTTTGAACCCCGAAGTGCTTCACAGAAGTTTATAACGTACAGCCGTAAAAATAAAAAAAATCCTTTTTTTTTTACAAAAATGATTTTTTCGCCCCCTATATTTTGTTTTCACAAGGTTAACAGGAGAAATTGGACCCCAAAAGTTGTCCAACTTGTCCTGAGTACGCTGATACCCAATATGTGGGAGAAAACTACTGTATGGTCACACGTCGGGGCTCGGAAGGGAAGTAGTGACGTTTTGGATTGCAGACTTTGATGTAATGGTCTGCAGGTGTCATGTCGCATTTGGAGAGCCCCTGATGTGGCTAAACAGTGGAAACCCCGCACAAGTGACCCCATTTTGGAAATAGACCCCCAAGGAACTTATCTAGATGTGTGGTGAGCACTTTGAACCCCGAAGTGCTTCACAGAAGTTTATAACGTACAGCCGTAAAAATAACAAATCTTTTTTTTTTTTTTACAAAAATGATTTTTTCGCCTCCAATATTTTATTTTCGCAAGGGTAACAGGAGAAATTGGACCCCAAAAGTTGTTGTCCAAATTGTCCTGATTACGCTGATACGCTATATGTGGGGGGGAACCACTGTTTGGGCGCACGGCAGAGCTCGGAATGGAAGGAGCGCCATTTGACTGTTTCCAACCAAAATTGGCTGGAATTGAGATTGGACGCCATGTTGCATTTGGAGAGCCCCTGATGTGCCTAAACAGTGGAAACCCCCCACAAGTGACCCCATTTTGGAAAGTAGACCCCCTAAGGAACTTATCTAGATCTGTGGTGAGCAATTTGAACCCCTAAGTGCTTCACACAAGTTTATAACGTAGAGCTGTAAAATTAAAAAATCATATTTTTTCCACAAAAATGATTTTTTCACCCCAATTTTTTATTTTCCCAAGGGTAACAAGACCCCAAAAGTTATTGTGCAATTTGTCCTGAGTACGCTGATACCCAATATGTGGGAGAAAACTACTGTATGGGCACACGTCGGGGCTTGGAAGGGAAGTAGTGACGTTTTGGATTGCAGACTTTGATGTAATGGTCTGCGGGTGCAGGGCCGGCGTCAGCACCCGGCACACCCGGGCAAGTGCCGGGGCCCTGAGCAGGCGGGGGGCCCACTCGCCGTCGGGCGCCCCGGCGCCCGTTAGCGGAGGAAAGCGGTGTCAGCGCCGCCGCTGGGGCTCCCCCCACTTGCTCAGGGCCCCGGCAGGAGCTGGCACAATACTTACCTCTCCCGTGCCTCCGCTGCCACAGCTCCGGGCTCCAGAGGGCGCCGGCGCTTCCTCTCGCAGCAGGCCGCTGAATGACGTCATCATTCAGCGGCCGGCTGTGGCAAAGAGGGCGCGAACGCCAGACAGGTTAGATGTGTGTGTGTGTGTGTGTCTGTGTGTATGTAGTGCGGTGCTTTGTGTGTGTGTGTGTGTGTATGTATGTATGTATGTGAGAGAGTGCTTGTGTACTGTCTGTGTGTGATGATGGGCAGGCATTGATGATGATGGGGAGGAGATGATGATGACGGGCAGGCATTGATGATAATGGGGAGGCCATGATGATGATGGGGAGGCCATGATAATGATGGGCAGGCATTGATGATATTGGGGAGGCGATAATGATGATAGGCAGGCATTGATGATAATGGGGAGGCCATGATGATGATCGGCAGGCATTGATGATATTGGGGAGGCGATGATGATGATGGGCAGGCATTGATGATATTGGGGAGGCGATGATGATGATGGGCAGGCATTGATGATAATGGGGAGGCCATGATGATGATGGGGAGGCCATGATGATGATGGGGAGGCATTGATGATGATGGGCAGGCATTGATGATAATGGGGAGGCTTTCCACAGCACCCTTTCCTGAGCCGTAACAGTGCAGAACGCAGTACAGCGCAGAGGAGAGCTCCATATTTTGTATGGAGCATTATATGGGGACCAGTATCCTGTATGGAGCATTATATTGGATCCAGTATTCTGTATGGAGCATTATTTTGGGTCCAGTATTCTGTATGGAGCATTATATTGGGTCCAGTATTCTGTATGGAGCATTATTTTGGGTCCAGTATTCTGTATGGAGCATTATTTTGGGTCCAGTATTCTGTATGGAGCATTATATGGGGGGTGATATCCTGCATGGGGTATTATATGGGTGATGAGGGGAAGACTATGTGGTGCCCATAATATTGTATGGAGGACTGCACTGTCCAGTCTGTTCTGTGCGCTGTGAGGATTTGGCGGTTTTTGAGCTATTGTACAATTTACAATAGATATCACTCATGAATGGAAGAAGTGAAGTATTTGGCATTGTACTGTACCCATATTTCTCTGCTGTATCTGTGCATCATGAATCGTGGTCTGTGTTAAAGGGGCCCACTGAGGCTCCTTCGCCCGGGGCCCATAAAAACCTGGAGCCGGCCCTGTGCGGGTGTCATGTCGCATTTGGAGAGCCCCTGATGTGCCTAAACAGTGGAAACCCCCGACAAATGACCCCATTTTGGAAAATAGACCCCCCAAGGAACTTATCTAGATGTGTGGTGAGCGCTATGAAGCCCCAAGTGCTTCACAGAAGTTTATAACGTACAGCCTTAAAAACAAAAAAGTCATTTTTTTATTTTTTACAAAAATGATATTTTCACCCCCAATTTTTTATTTTCCCAAGGGTAACAGAAGAAATTGGACCCCAAGAGTTATTGTACAATTTGTCCTGAGTACGCTGATACCCCATATGTGGGGTAAACTACTGTTTGGGCACATGGCAGAGCTCAGAAGGGAAGGAGCACCGTTTGACTTTTTCAACGCAGAATTGGCTGGAATTGAGATCAGACGCCATGTCACGTTTGGAGAGCCCCTGATGTGCCTAAACAGTGGAAACCCACAAATTCTAACTCCAACCCTAACCCCAACACACCCCTAACCCTAGTCCCAACCCTAACCATAACCCTAACCTCAAACCTAACCCTAACACACCCCTAACCCTAATCCCAACCCTAATCCTAACTTTAGCCGCAACCCTAACCCTAATGGAAAATGGACATAAATACATGTTTATTATTTTATTATTTTTCCGTAACTAAGGGGGTGATAAGAGGGGTTTGATTTACTATTTATAGCGGGTTTTTATGATTGGCAGCTGTCACGCTAAAAGACGCTTTTTATTGCAAAAAATAGTTTTTGCATCATCACATTTTGAGAGCTATAATTTTTGCATCTTTTGGCCCACAGAGTAATGTGAGGTCTTATTTTTTGCGGGACGAGTTGACGTTTTTATTGGTATCATTTTTGAGCACGTGACATTTTTTGATCGCTTTTTATTTTGATTTTTGGGAGGTTAGAATGAACAAAAACCAGCAATTCATGAATTTCGTTTGGGAGGGGCGTTTATTCTGTTCCACGTGTGGTAAAATTGATAAAGCAGTTTTATTCTTCGGGTCAGTACGATTACAGCGATACCTCATTTATATCATTTTTTTATGTTTTGGCGCTTTTATACAATAAAAACAATTTTATATAAAAAAATAATTATTTTTGCATCGCTTTATTCTGCGAGCTATAACTTTTTTATTTTTTTACTGATGTCGCTGTATGGTGGCTCATTTTTTGGGGGACAAGATGACGTTTTCAGCGGTACCTTGTTTATTTATATCCATCTTTTTCATCGTGTGTTATTCCACTTTTTGTTCGGCGGTATGATGATAAAGCATTGTTTTTTTGCTTTTTTTTTAAGGAGTTCACTAAAGGGGTTAACTAGTGGAATAGTTCTATAGGGCGGGTCGTTACGGACACGGCGATATCAAATATGTGTACTTTTATTGTTTTGTTTTATTTACATGAAGAAATGAATTAATTGGGGAATATTTTTTTTTTTCCTTTATTTTGGAATCTTTTTTACACGTTATTTTCATTTTTTTAACTTTTTTACTTTGTCCCAGGGTGGGACATCACTGTATAGTGTCAGATTGCTGGTCTGACAGTGTGCACAGCACTCTGTCAGACCAGCGATCGCTCTTGCACTGCTGCAGGCTTTCTCAGCGCCTGCTCTCAGCAGGCACTGAGGAAGCTGCCTCCCTGCAGGACCCGGAAGGACCCCACGGCCATCTTGGATCCGGGGTCCTGCAGTGAGGAAGGTCCCTCGGAAAAGCGTGATACATTGCGCCTTTCTGAGGGTCTCACGGAAGCACGCAGGGAGCCCCCTCCCTGCTCAATGCTTCCCTGTGCCCCCGGTACACCGCGATCATGTTTGATCGCGGTGTGCCAGGGGTTAATGTGCCGGGAGCGGTCCGTGACCCCTCCTGACACATAGTGCCGGGTGTCAGCTGTGATAATCAGCTGATATCCGGCCGCGATCGGCCGTGCTCCCACCGGGAGCACGTCCGACCGCTGTGACGTACTATCCCGTTCACGGTCATACGGGCCCAGGTCACATGGACGGGATAATACGTCCAATGGCAGAAAGGGGTTAAAATATCATTTTATTTTATTAGGATGTTAGAAGGTTTAAAATTGTAGCAGCAAATTTTAACTTTTTCAAGGAAATTTGCAAAACTTACTTTTTTAGGAACCTATTCAGTTTTGAACTGACTTTGGCTGACAGACATGTCGTAAAATCCCCCAAAAGTGAAACCACTGTATAAATAGCACCCCTTCAAGGTATTAAAAACTGCTGTCAGGTAGTTTATTAACCATTTGGGTTCTTTTCAGAAATTAATACAAAATGACAGGACATGAAGGAACTAAAGTTATTTTTACCACCTAAATGTCGCTAACCTCTGGACGGGTCACTATTGCTGGCAGACTCCAAAGCTGTTATTTGCCTGTTAATTGCCATGGCAAACATCAGGACCACACAATCATGATCTCAGAGTGCGAATGGGTTAAAGAGGAAGCCCCCCACTCTGTTGAGCGTTTAGATGCCATAGTCACTATTGACAGCAGCATTTAAGGGGTTAAAAAGCCATGGTTTGTGGCAAAACCTATCAAGGCTGATGCAGCAATGTGTCAGCTATAGTGTATGACAGCTGCTGTATTTTCACCAGTCGGGGGTGGGGGTGCTATTATCTCATATGTGATGTCAGTAAAAGACATATTGGTGGTCACTAAGCTGTTACCGCCTGATCTGTCCCCTCCCCCACCCCATGAAGCCTGGGACAGAAATGTAATGTAAACAAGACACAAAGACAAAACAGGGATAACAGCTACTATGATACAAAACCACCAACCAACAATAGGGAGGAGGATAGGGACTGGGAGAAATAAACTAAACGGGAACAGGGACCAGGAGATCAACACACACCTACTACAGAACACCTCCACAACAACTTCTCTCCAAACACTCAGCACAGGAAGGTGACTCTCTCACCACCAGGGACTAACTGCACAGAGCCAGTATATATGGTGTGTCCGTAACGTCATGGTGCACTTTCGACAAGTCACAGGAAGGCAACAAAAGACGACAGAAATGTGAAATCTGCTCCAAATAAAAGGAAAACCCTCCCGAGTTTCTGTAGGATGATGTGGCAGCACGTGCACATGCGCAGATGATGACGTAACACCGTGTACACAGCGGAGCAGCCCATGCCCGGCGAGATGTGGACGGCACACAGGAAAGTTCAGTGTGTTCTGTGGCTCGCTAAACTCAAATCCTTGACCAAAGTGCTGCGTGAATATTGGCACGTTTATAACGAAGCGCCACCACATAGGAATAACATTACTCGGTGGGATAAGCAGTTGAAGGAAACCGGCGGTTTGGTGGAGAAACCCCATTCTGGTAGGCTATCAGTCAGTGACGAGTCTGTAGAGGCTATACGGGATAGCTACCTATGGAGCCCTAAAAAATGTGTGCGTGCGTGTGCTCGACAATTACACCTAAGCAAGACTACAGTTCATAAGGTGTTAAAGAAACGTCTCTGTTTTACGGGGTGCAAATTGCGGCTGTTGCACGCTATCAAACCGGCAGATAGACCCCCACGATGCGCGTTTGCTACAGATATGCTTCATGAGATCGACGACGATGCAAGATTTTTGCAGAAGATTGTGTTTAGCGATGAGGCGGCCTTCCATATCTGTGGACATGTTCATCGCCATAACGTCCGAATATGCTGAATATCCTCATGCCTACGTTGAGTACGAACGTAACACCCCTAAAGTGAACGTGTGGTGTGGCCTGATGCATGATAAGGTGATAGGCCCATTTTTTTCGCGGAGCAGTCTGTGACGGCAAACACGTATCTTGACATGTTGGAAATGTATGCAGTGCCACAATTTCCAGAAGGTATCCTCTTTCAGCAGGACGGCGCTCCTCCACACTACGTCACCATTGTTCGTGAGTTTCTGGATAAAACATTCCCCCGGCAGTGGATAGGCAGATTTCACGTTTCTATCGTCTTTTGTTGCTTTCCAGTGACTAGTCAAAAGTGCACCATGACTTTATGGACACACTCAATACAGGGAGTATATGATAAACATTTGCAGCTGAGAACAACCAGGCTGTATGGTCTCAGCCATCAAGGAAAGAGTCCTTAACCCTCTCAGCACCAAAGGAAATCAAATCCATTTAAAACAGGACATGAATGGTACCATCTCTAAAGAAGAGTGTGATTCATTGCCCGATGTGACTGTCTAACTCCAGGTCTTCCAGGGTGACGTGACACCCTTGTGACAATATCCCTATATAAAGCCCCTTGTGCAGAATATCCCCATACAGCCCCTTCTGTAAAATATCCCCATACAGCCCTTTGTGCAGAATATCCCCATACAGCCTTTTGTGCAGAATATCCCCATACAGCCCTTTGTGCAGAATATCTCCATACAGCCCTTTGTGCAGAATATCCCCATACAGCCCTTTGTGCAGAATATCCCCATACAGCCCCTTCTGCAAAATATCTCCATACAGCCCCTTCTGCAAAATATCTCCATACAGCCCTTTGTGCAGAATATCCCCATACATCCCTTTGTGCAGAATATCCCCATACAGCCCTTTGTGCAGAATATCCCCATACAGTCCTTTGTGCAGAATATCTCCATACAGCCCCTTGTGCAGAATATCTCTATACAGCCCCTTCTGCAAAATATCTCCATACAGCTCCTTCTGCAAATATCCCCATACAGCCCTTTGTGCAAAATATCTCCATACAGCCCTTTGTGCAAAATATCCCATACAGTCCTTTGTGCAGAATATCTCCATACAGCCCTTTGTGCAGAATATCTCCATACAGCCCTTTGTGCAGAATATCTCCATACAGCCCCTTCTGCAAAATATCTCCATACAGCTCCTTCTGCAAAATATCCCATACAGCCCTTTGTGCAAAATATCTCCATACAGCCCTTTGTGCAAAATATCCCCATACAGCCCTTTGTGCAGAATATCTCCATACAGCCCTTTGTGCAGAATATCCCATACTGCCCTTTGTGCAGAATATCCCCATACAGCCTTTTGTGCAGAATATCCCATACAGCCCTTTTGTGCAGAATATCTCCATACAGCCCTTTGTGCAGAATATCCCCATACAGCCTTTTGTGCAGAATATCCCCATACAGCCCTTTGTGCAGAATATCTCCATACAGCCCTTTGTGCAGAATATCTCCATACAGCCCTTTGTGCAGAATATCTCCATACACCCCTTCTGCAGAATATCTCCATACAGCCCTTTGTGCAGAATATCTCCATACAGCCCTTTGTGCAAAATATCCCCATACAGCCCCTTGTGTAGAATATCCCCATACAGCCCCTTTTGCAGAATATCCCCATACAGCCTTTTGTGCAGAATATCCCCATACAGCCCTTTGTGCAGAATATCTCCATACAGCCCTTTGTGCAGAATATTTCCATACAGCCCTTTGTGCAGAATATCTCCATACAGCCCTTTGTGCAGAATATCTCCATACAGCCCCTTCTGCAGAATATCCCCATACAGCCCTTTGTGCAGAATATCTCCATACAGCCCTTTGTGCAGAATATCTCCATACAGCCCCTTCTGCAGAATATGCCCATACAGCCCTTTGTGCAGAATATCTCCATACAGCCCTTTGTGCAGAATATCCCCATACTGCCCTTTGTGCAGAATATCTCCATACAGCCCTTTGTGCAGAATATCCCCATACATCCCTTTGTGCAGAATATCCCCATACAGCCCTTTGTGCAGAATATCTCCATACAGCCCTTTGTGCAAAATATCCCCATACAGCCCTTGTGCAGAATATCCCCATACAGCCCCTTTTGCAGAATATCCCCATACAGCCCCTTCTGCAGAATATCCCCATACAGCCCTTTGTGCAGAATATCCCCATACAGCCCTTTGTGCAGAATATCTCCATACAGCCCCTTGTGCAGAATATCTCCATACAGCCCCTTGTGCAGAATATCCCCATACAGCCCTTTGTGCAGAATATCTCCATACAGCCCTTTGTGCAGAATATCCCCATACAGCCCTTTGTGCAGAATATCCCATACAGCCCTTTGTGCAGAATATCCCCATACAGCCCCTTTGTGCAGAATATCCCCATATAGCCCCTTGTGAAAAATGTCCACATACAGCCCCTTCTGCAGAATATCCCCATACAGCCCCCAATGCAGAATATTCCCCATGTAGATTATCCATACAGCCCCTTGTGCAGAATATCCCCATACAGACCCTTCTGCAGAATATCCCCATACAGCCCTTTGTGCAGAATATCTCCATACAGCCCTTTGTGCAGAATATCTCCATACAGCCCCTTCTGCAGAATATCCCCATACAGCCCCCAATGCAGAATATTCCCCATGTAGATTATCCATACAGCCCCCCATGCACAGGATTAGATCTTTTCCCCCTCCCTCACATTCCCCCTGCTTCGGTCTGCGCTGTATACTGAGGCTGGCACGATGTAGTGATGTCATCGCATCTGCAGCGCTCTGAGCAGCATTGGCTCCATGATGGAAGAGGGAACTGATGGCCCCCTGCTCCATCGTACTCACTGGTACCTGCATCCCGAAGATGCATATATCAGAGAAAGTGAAACATCGGCAGAACGGCAGCCGCCTAGTGCTGAATTCCACCACATAAAGCCCTTTGGGTGTTCTGGCCCCCACTGGAACAGCTAGAGGGCCACATGTTGCCTAGGTCTGATCTATTATCCCTCCTATAGTGTATATTATCCCCCGTATAATCCTATAGTGTCTATAATCCATCTATAGAGTATATAATCCCCTGTATAATCCTGATGTCTATAATCCCTCCTATAGTGTATATAATCCCCCGTATAATCCTATAGTAGCTATAATCCCTCCTATAGTGTATATAATCCCCCGTATAATCCTATAGTGTCTATAATCCATCCTATAGTGTATATAATCCCCTGTATAATCCTATAGTGTATATAAACCCCCGTATAATCCTATAGTGTCTATAATTCCTCCTATAGTGTATATAATCCCCTGTATAATACTATAGTGTCTATAATCCATCCTATGGAGTATATAATCCCCTGTATAATCCTATAGTGTCTATAATCCATCTAGAGTGTATACAATTCCCCGTGTAATCCTATAGTGTCTATAATCTCCTGTATAATCCTATAGTGTCTATAATCCCTCATATAGAGTATATAATCCTATAGTGTCTATAATCCCTCCTATAGAGTATATAATCCTATAGTGTCTATAATCCATCCTATAGTGTATATAATCCCCTGTATAATCCTATAGTGTCTATAATCCCTCGTATAATCCTATAGTGTCTATAATCCCTCCTATAGAGTATATAATCCTATAGTGTCTATAATCTATCCTATAGTGTATATAATCCCACGTATAATCCTATAGTGTATTATCCCTCCTATAGTGTGTATAATCCCTCCTATAGAATATATAATCCCCGTATAATCCCTCCTATAGTGTATATAATCCCCCGTATAATCCCTCCTATAGTGTATATAATCCCCCGTATAATCCCTCCTATTGTGTATATAATCCCCCGTATAATCCCTCCTATAGTGTATATAATCCCCCGTATAATCCCTCCTATAGTGTATATAATCCCTGTATAATCCTATAATGTATTATCCCTCCTATAGTGTCTATAATCCCCCGTATTATCCCTTCTATAGTGTATATAATCCCCCGTATAATCCCTCCTATAGTGTATATAATCCCCGTATAATCCCTCCTATTGTGTATATAATCCCCCGTATAATCCCTCCTATTGTGTATATAATCCCCCGTATAATCCCTCCTATAGTGTATATAATCCCCTGTATAATCCTATAGTGTATTATCCCTCCTATAGTGTCTATAATCCCCCGTATTATCCCTTCTATAGTGTATATAATCCCCCGTATAATCCTATAATGTATTATCCCTCCTATAGTGTTTATAATCCCCCGTATTATCCCTTCTATAGTGTATATAATCCCCGTATAATCCCTCCTATAGTGTATATAATCCCCCGTATAATCCCTCCTATTGTGTATATAATCCCCCGTATAATCCCTCCTATAGTGTATATAATCCCCCGTATAATCCCTCCTATTGTGTATATAATCCCCGTATAATCCCTCCTATAGTGTATATAATCCCCCGTATAATCCCTCCTATAGTGTATATAATCCCTGTATAATCCCTCCTATAGTGTATATAATCCCCTGTATAATCCTATAGTGTATTATCCCTCCTATAGTGTCTATAATCCATCCTATAGTGTATATAATCTCCTGTATAATCCTATAGTGTCTATAATCCCTCGTATAATGCTATAGTGTCTATAATCCCTCCTATAGAGTATATAATCCTGTAGTGTCTATAATCCATCCTATAGTGTATATAATCCCACGTATAATCCTATAGTGTATTATCCCTCCTATAGTGTGTATAATCCCTCCTATAGAATATATAATCCCCGTATAATCCCTCCTATAGTGTATATAATCCCCGTATAATCCCTCCTATAATGTATATAATCCCCCGTATAATCCCTCCTATTGTGTATATAATCCCCGTATAATCCCTCCTATAGTGTATATAATCCCCTGTATAATCCTATAATGTATTATCCCTCCTATAGTGTCTATAATCCCCCGTATTATCCCTTCTATAGTGTATATAATCCCCCGTATAATCCCTCCTATAGTGTATATAATCCCCCGTATAATCCCTCCTATTGTGTATATAATCCCCGTATAATCCCTCCTATAGTGTATATAATCCCCTGTATAATCCTATAGTGTATTATCCCTCCTATAGTGTCTATAATCCCCCGTATTATCCCTTCTATAGTGTATATAATCCCCGTATAATCCCTCCTATAGTGTATATAATCCCCCGTGTAATCCCTCCTATTGTGTATATAATCCCCCGTATAATCCCTCCTATAGTGTATATAATCCCCTGTATAATCCCTCCTATAGTGTATATAATCCCTGTATAATCCTATAGTGTATTATCCCTCCTATAGTGTCTATAAGCCCCCGTATAATCCTATAGTGTCTGTAGTCCCCCATTTTTCTCTTTCTGGCGCTCTGTATCAGGCCGCCCGTCTTCTGGGTTCTGCACTCTCGGGGCCCGGGAGGCTGCAGATTCTTGGCCGGGGCCGTGCGGCTCTTGGCTGCTGGGTAGAAGTAGCTCAGATGAAATTCGCACCGGCGTCTTATTAGACTCATACATCTTCTGCTGTAACACAAGAGCAATTCACAAGATATCTTGGTTATTTCAATGGATGGGAAAATGACATTACAAATCAAACATGGCTCCCCTGGATCCGGCTGCAGGAGTCGGGATATCAATGGGATGGATTAGCCGCTCTCCGAATTTCTGGATCTCAGACCTTAACCCTTTATCACTACCAGTAGCTGAAGCCTCATTATTGAGAGCGCCATGTTCTCCACCAACTACTGGCGCTGAGAATCTCTGCAGTGTTTCATGGGGGGGCCCTGTGTGCTGCGTCATCAGGGGTCTCTGTGCAGGTCATCATCGGCGGTCCCTGTGTGCTGTGTCATGGAGGTCCCTGAGCGCTGTGTCATGTGGGGGTCCCTGTGCTGTGTCATGTGGGTGTTCCTGTGTGCTGCTTCATCTGGGATCTCTGTGCGCTTGCGTCATCGGGTGTCATGTCGGACTCTAGGGAGATGGGTGCAGTCCCGTCGGACGCTAGGGAGCAGGGCGCAGTCCCGTTGGTCGCTAGGGAGCAGGGCGCAGTCCCATCGGTCGCTAGGGAGCAGGTCGCTAGGGAGCAGGGCGCAGTCCCGTCGGTCGCTAGGGAGAAGGGCGCAGTCCCATCGGAGGCTAGAGAGCAGTCCCATTGGATGCTACGGAGCAGCGGGCAGGCCCGTCGGACGCTAGGGAGCAGGGCACAGTCCCGTCGGACGCTAGGGAGCAGGGCACAGTCCCGTCGGACGCTGGGGAGCAGGGCGCAGTTCCGTCGGACGCTAGGGAGCAGGGCGCAGGCCCGTCGGACGCTAGGGAGCAGGGCGCAGGCCCGTCGGATGCTAGGGAGCAGGGCGCAGGACCGTCTGACGCTAGGGAGCAGGCCGCAGGCCCGTCGGACGCTAGGGAGCAGTGCGCAGTACCGTCTGACGCTAGGGAGCAGGGCGCAGGTCCGTCTGACGCTAGGGAGCAGGGCGCAGGCCCGTCTGACGCTAGGGAGCAGTGCGCAGGCCAGTCGGATGCTAGGGAGCAGTGTGCAGTCCCGTCGGACGCTAGGGAGCAGGGCGCAGTCCCGTCGGACGCTAGGGAGCAGGGCGCAGTCCCGTCGGAGGCTAGGGTGCCGGGCGCAGGCCCGTCGGAGGCTAGGGAGCAGGGCGCAGGCCGTCGGACGCTAGGGAGCAGTGCACAGGCCAGTCTGATGCTAAGGAGCAGGGCGCAGGTCCGTCTGAAGCTAGGGAGCAGTGCGGGAGCAGTGCGCAGGTCCGTCGGACGCAAAGGAGCAGGGCGCAGGCCCGTCGGACGCTAGGGAGCAGGGCGCAGGCCCGTCAGATGCTAGGGAGCAGGGCGCAAGCCCGTCTGATGCTAGGGAGCAGTGCGCAGGTCCGTCGGACGCAAAGGAGCAGGGCGCAGGCCCGTCGGACTCTAGGGAGCAGGGCGCAGGCCCGTCTGACGCTAGGGAGCAGGGCGCAGGCCCGTCTGACGCTAGGGAGCAGGTCGCAGGCCCGTCTGACGCTAGGGAGCAAGGGCGCAGGCCCGTCTGACGCTAGGGAGCAGGGCGCAGGCCCGTCTGACGCTAGGGAGCAGGGCGCAGGCCCGTCTGACGCTAGGGAGCAGGGCGCAGGCCCGTCTGACGCTAGGGAGCAGGGCGCAGGCCCGTCTGACGCAAAGGAGCAGGGCGCAGGCCCGTCGGACGCTAGGGAGCAGGGCGCAGGCCCGTCAGATGCTAGGGAGCAGGGCGCAAGCCCGTCTGATGCTAGGGAGCAGTGCGCAGGTCCGTCGGACGCAAAGGAGCAGGGCGCAGGCCCGTCGGACTCTAGGGAGCAGGGCGCAGGCCCGTCTGACGCTAGGGAGCAGGGCGCAGGCCCGTCTGACGCTAGGGAGCAGGTCGCAGGCCCGTCTGACGCTAGGGAGCAAGGGCGCAGGCCCGTCTGACGCTAGGGAGCAGGGCGCAGGCCCGTCTGACGCTAGGGAGCAGGGCGCAGGCCCGTCTGACGCTAGGGAGCAGGGCGCAGGCCCGTCTGACGCTAGGGAGCAGGGCGCAGGCCCGTCTGACGCTAAGGAGCAGGGCGCAGGCCCGTCTGACGCTAGGGAGCAGGGCGCAGGCCCGTCTGACGCTAGGGAGCAGGGCGCAGGCCCGTCTTGACGCTAGGGAGCAGGGCGCAGGCCCGTCTGACGCTAGGGAGCAGGGCGCAGGCCTGTCTGACGCTAGGGAGCAGGGCGCAGGCCCGTTTGGCGCTTAAGCATCATTTTGCATATAACGGGGGACATTTTTAAAGCTTTCACGGCGACTTATTCTGTCCTTATGTGGGCAGCAATAGGTCAGGACAGACTTTTTGTCTAACCAGACACCTTTACTCCAAGCAGAGGTATTGACACTAATGCACTCGTAGAAAAGTCTCTGCTTTGTACATGACGGGACGTCGTTCCTTATTGTAATTTGTAGGATTGTCTGTCCATTTATCCTTCTTGTGCTGCAGGATGGTGACGCGTCCCCGATGCTGGACTATTGTGTGCAGTGGACAGAGATGAATAGACGCCGTGTAATGTGAGTGATTGACATTGATTGTTCCACTTGGAGCGATTCACACAGCGTCCTGCACCGCAGATGAATCAATGCTCATCAATAGTGCCTCACTCCTGCTGATAATCCGTGGGGACACAGAGCGGTGTGGGCGACACAGAGCGGTGTCGGGGTACAGGGTGGTGTGGGGGAGTGGCTTGATGCTCATGGATTTGACAGCCCCAGGGTCACCACACATCCCACCAGATTTGTGGACTGTCGCGGACCTAAAACCACCATATCTGACTTCAGCCTGACAGCAGATCACTTGCTGCTGAGGGGCCCCAGCTGTCCCCTGAGTCTCACCCTCAGCAATAATGGATACATGATGGATGCTTGGATTCAGATCCCCCCTCGTGCGCTGTCCAGACCCCCCCACCCCCTCGTGCTTCTGTCCAGACCCCCCCTCGCGCTGTCCAGACCCCCCTCGTGCTCTGTCCAGACCCCCCTCGCGCTCTGTCCAGACCCCCCCGCCCCTTGTGCTCTGTACAGACCCCCCTCGTGCTCGGTCCAGATCCCCCCTCGTGCTCTGTCCAGATCCCCCCGCCCCCTCATGCTCTGTCCAAACCCCCTTCGTGTGCTGTCCAGACCCCCCCTCGCGCTGTCCAGACCCCCCCTCGTGCTCTGTCCAGACCCCCCCGTGCTCTGTCCAGACCCCCCTCGCACTCTGTCCAGACCCCCCCGCCCCTTGTGCTCTGTACAGACCCCCCCTCGTGCTCGGTCCAGATCCCCCCTCGTGCTCTGTACAGACCCCCCCTCGTGCTCGGTCCAGATTCCCCCTCATGCTCTGTCCAGACCCCCCTCGTGCTCTGTCCAGACCACCCCTTGTGCTGTGTCCAGACCCCCCTCATGCTCTGTTCAGACCCTCTCATGCTCTGTCCAGATCCCCCCGCCCCCTCGTGTTCTGTCCAGACCCCCCACCCCCTCGTGCTCTGTCCAGACCCCCTGCCCCTTCGTGCTCTGTCCAGACCCCCCCACCTTCTTGTGCTCTGTCCAGACCACCCTCGTGCTCTGTCAAGATCCCCCTGCCCCCTCGTGCTCTGTCCAGACCCCCCTGTCCTCCTCGTGCTCTGTCCAGACCCCCCCACCCCTTGTGCTCTGTCCAGACCCCCCCGCCCCCTCGTGCTGTATCCAGACCCCCCTGCCCTCTGTCCAGATCCCCCCCGCCCCCTCGTGCTCTGTCCAGACCCCCCTCGTGCTCTGTCCAGACCCCCCTCGCCCCCTTGTGCTCTGTCCAGACCACCCCTCGTGCTCTGTCCATACCCCCCTCGTGCTCTGTTCAGATCCCCCCGCCCCTCGTGCTCTGTCCAGACCCCCCTGTCCTCCTCGTGCTCTGTACAGACCCCCCCCACCCTTGTTCTCTGTCCAGACCCCCCCCGCCCCCTCGTGCTGCATCCAGACCCCCCTGCCCTCTGTCCAGATCCCCCTGCCCCCTCGTGCTCTGTCCAGACCCCCCTCGCCCCCTTGTGCTCTGTCCATACCCCCTCGTGCTCTGTCCAGATCCCCCCGCCCCCTCGTGCTGTATCCAGACCCCCCGCGCTCTGTCCAGTCCCCCCTGCCCCCTCGTGCTCTGTCCAGACCCCCCTCGCCCCCTTGTGCTCTGTCCAGACCCCCACTGCCCCCTTGTGCTCTGTCCAGACCACCCCTCGTGCTGTGTCCAGATCCCCCCGCCCCCTCGTGCTCAGTCCAGACCCCCCCTCGTGCTCTGTCCAGATCCCCCCGCCCCCTCGTGCTCTGTCCAGATCCCCCCGCCCCCTCGTGCTCTGTCCAGATCCCCCGCCCCCTCGTGCTCTGTCCAGATCCCCCCGCCCCTCGTGCTCTGTCCAGATCCCCCGCCCCCTCGTGCTCTGTCCAGATCCCCCCCGCCCCCTCGTGCTCTGTCCAGACCCCCCTTCGTGCTCTGTCCAGATCCCCCCGCCCCCTCGTGCTCTGTCCAGATCCTCCCCTCTCGTGCTCTATCCAGACCCCCCACTACTTTGTGGCTTTCCCCCTCTATTTTCATAAAACAATGAGCTATCTGAGTATCCAGCACAGATGACCTTCCATGGACACCACCATCTGCCGGCCTCAGAAGCTCCAGGGATCACGGTCTGCATATGGTTTACGTTGTTCTGAGCAAAATAAGTTCTCGGCTCGTCCCATAATTGGGAGGAATCACCCTGCGCTGTCACTGACACCCTCCGCTGCTTTGGCTGCTGCACCATATTTCTGCAGTACATCTCGGGGTATTAAATGAAAGAACGACCTCCGAGAGGCGGCTGAGCCGCACAAATAAGGCAGAGGACCATCTGGAGGTCTGGTGTCCTGGGTGGGAGGATGACTCCTCTGTCCCTGGTACCCGCAGGCGAGGAGAGCGCAGGACACTGGTTACACGTTCATTGTAGCAGATAAACCTTGTGGAATAAGGAACTTACGCAGCGCTGACCGCAGACTGATGTCCATCGAGTTCAGCCGAGCGCTGAAATATTGTTCATGAATGGCGGAATAAATAGCATCAATATATGAGGAGAGATCCTCAGGAGAGCAGTCAGCCGACTAGATGCCAGTCACCCATTTATCCCTAGCACAGGTGACCCACCTATATGATAACGGCATAACCAAGTGTATGGAGCACGTATGGCGGAATCGTGTGCAGGGGGCATGTACGGTACGACTGTAAGCAGGTGGTGTGCGATACGACCGTAAGCAGGTGGCGTGTACGATACAACAGCGTGGGGCATGGACGATATGACTAAGCAGGAAATGTGTACGGTACGACTGTAAGCAGGGGGCATGTACAATACGACTGTAAGCAGGTGGTGTGTTGATACTACTGTAAGCAGGTGGCGTGTACGATACAACAGCGTGGGACATGGACGATATGACTAAGCAGGGGATGTGTACGGTACGACTGTAAGCAGGTGGTGTGTGTGATACGACTGTAAGCAGGTGGCGTGTACGATACAACAGCGTGGGACATGGACGATATGACTAAGCAGGGATGTGTACGGTACGACTGTAAGCAGGTGGTGTGTGTGATACGACTGTAAGCAGGTGGCGTGTACGATACAACAGCGTGGGACATGGACGATATGACTAAGCAGGGGTGTGTACAATACGACTGTAAGCAGGGGGCGTGTACAATACGACTGTAAGCAGGGGCGTGTACAATACGACTAAGCAGGGGGTGTGTACAGTACGACTGTAAGCAGGGGAAGTGTACGGTACGACTGTAAGCAGGGGAAGTGTACGGCACGATTAAGCAGGGGCGTGCATGCTATGACTGTAAACATGGATCATGTGTGACAGGACAGGGCGCAGGTGACGTATGGTGGAATATTTTGTACACGGCGGGACGTGTCTGATGTAACTGAGTCCATGGGACGTGTAATCTGTGGAGGATGAATACATCTTTTTTTTGGGGATATTCTCCCCTAGAAGCCATGCTTTCTCATACTTCCACATGTAACGGCATCTGCTGGGACGCGCCATGAGAGTTGTTTCTGTTGATTTGCTCATAATGAAAGCACAGTACTGTTGGAGGCGTACAGAGGTCACCAGGGGGACTGTGCACTGCTGTGTGGCACCATGTGGCAGTACACCATGGAGGCATAACAAGGCTCACACCTACTGGTGACCCATCCACCATCATCCATCTCTGCTCACTCACCCGTCCCCACCCAGGAAGCCTCAGATCTCCTTCCCCTGGTGGTGACCCTTCCCCACCGTTGGGGACCAGTCATGCAGCCAGCAGTAACTTATTAATTTGCCAGTTGACTGGAGACCAGGTTACCCATTAACTCCCTTGCCCTCGCAGTCATCGGCCCTCCTTATAACTGGTTACTCCACTGGCCCCCAGTCCATCCGGACACTGGTGCCCCTGTATTCGCCCGGGGCCGCTCCTTGGTCCTGCAGGGACTTCTCTGTTATTTCAGCTTCGTTACAGCGGGATGTGTAATTTCAGCATCATGAATTGATGACAGATGACATGGCGCTCTTCTCCGGCATCGTGGACACCATCTCTGCTCGCTCTTCCATCGTGAATGAAGCTGATGATTTGGATGTGAGGATTGTGCTTGGTTTGATGATTGCAGGGAGGACGGGGATAGAGGAGCACAGGAGGAGCCAGGACCCCAAAATATCAGATTGCTCAGTACCGGCCCTCAGTTTTCTAACATGAGAACATAATGGCCGGTAATTCTCAGTCCTTGGTTCATACTGTGAGGAATATTCACATTTATATCCACGGCCGAGATGGGACGCGTCAAAGATGCACGGAGGAGAAGGACAAGGGGCTTTACCGGAGGGTGGATTATCGGAGAGATGTTCTCAAGATTTTACGTGGCGAGATTTAATCAGTGTGCGATTTCTTGTAAAGCGTTATTCTCTACCGGGCGTTGCGTTATTACGGCTCTGCTTCGTCACTCATGGCACTGAAGTTACACTTCGGAGCGCCCCTAAATTTGCAGTGACTGCAGTATCACATGTGACCACAGAGTGGCAGCGCACCCGTCTGTACGGCACCCTGTGATGTGTAGGCCGCACGGTAGCGATGCCCCATACGACAATGCGTACAATGAGCGCATTCACATGAGGCTTGTGAACCGCAGCTCTACATTCTCCCTTGATGATCCCCTTTTCATTGCGCCCTGTTTGTCCTGGCAATTAACTTCTGAGTAGGTCGCTTAAAAATCCGAGCACAACACGAGACAACGGAGCGAAACGTGCGTGTGAGAAAGCGGCACAATGACCACGTCTTCCACCATCTGTGCCGCATATGTTTTCTGTGTTTATTCAGGAGCAATTGTTAATTGATGCAAAAATCAATACTGCCCAGAGCTGTTCTCGTTCTCCGCGGACACCTGTGTGTCGTGGCTGAGCAGCTCCCTGTCCCCACAGGTGGAAATACGTTCTGTTTAGCACCTTATTCTCCCAGGTGTTCCTTCCAGAATATGCAGTGCTGCTTATTGTTGCTTTTTTTGTGCAGTTTTTTGGTGTGCCGCGGTTTTAGGGTATGTTCACACTGGGAGTTTTTGGTGCATTTTTTGGGCTAACTTGTGTCTCTTTGTGCATGCTTGCTGTCCATGACATTTCTGCATTAAAAAAGCTGCAAATAATGATACCTTTCAACACAAAAAGAAATGGAGCATATACACCATACCAAAAAAGTCCAAATATAGTTTTAATGATACAAATAGTTAAAAACAGACAGCAATACAGTTTTTTTCTTAGTGAATCAAACACAGAGCTATTTGTCTGGAGTCAGGATGCGCCATATATGCAATACATGAGTAGAAACATATAGATAAAGTAGGGTAGTACCTCACAAATCCCCAAACTTATGTATATACTGACAGTGCAGATAGTGACAGAAGGACTATATCTTCCCAACGGATCCAATAACACATTTCAACACAATATTTCTTTGGTCTGTGACCACTTGTAATGACTGTCTCAGAACCAGAGAGGAAAAGAGGGGTTAAAGAGGAAAATAAGCATATTAACTCCTACCCGTGCTGGTATCCATGTACAGACACACGCCCCTACGCACGTTTCGTGGTCGCTTCCTCGAGGGGCCATGGACGTACCCATCGTGGGGTGGGGGGATAGCTGCCCCCACCTAGAAGCAGGGGCACACAGTGAAAGAACCGGCCCGTCACAGTTCAATGCCGGCGGGCCCTTTAATCGCGGGCGGAATGTGGTCTTCCATATGCAGCACAGGCGTCGTAATTGTCATTACGCCGTCTGCGCGCCCTGATGACGTCACGCCGCCTGTGCCAGGAGAAGACGGAGTCCAGCGCGCGCTTCTTCAGAGCAGCGGGGGAGATAGGTGAGTACTGTCATTTTTTTTTTTTTGACGCCGGGTCTAAAAACGCATGGGAAATTCGCACAAAAAACGCGGAAAATCCGCAGGTAAAACGCAGGTCATTTTACCTGCGGATTTACCAAAATCTGCACAGAAAATTCTTCAGAATCCGCACCGTCTGCACATAGCCTCAAGACAAAACTGCAAATGTATCTATTTTTTTCTGTCTCCCTATAGTAGTCTGTAAAGACTATCGGTGTACCCCAGGGCTCAGTCCTTGGCCCCCTTCTCTTCTCTCTCTACACCGCCCCAATTGGACAGACCATCAGCAGATTTGGCTTTCAGTACCATCTTTATGCTGATGACACACAACTATACACATCATCCCCCGACCTTACCCCCGCTGTACTACAGAACGCCACCGACTGTCTGTCCGCAGTCTCCAACATCATGTCCGCTCTCTATCTGAAACTTAACCTCTCCAAGACTGTACTCCTTCTGCTCCCACCGTCTACTAACCTCCCTAAATCTGACATTTCCCTCTCCGTGGGCGGCACCATAATAACACCCCGGCAGCAGGCTCGCTGTCTGGGTGTTATGTTTGACACCAATCTCTCCTTCACCTCCCATATACAATCTCTTGCCCGCTCTTGCCGCCTACACCTAAAGAACATCTCTAGAATCCGCCCTTTTCTCACCATGGAAACAACAAAAACCCTCACTGTAGCATTGATCCACTCCCGCCTGGACTACTGTAACGCTCTATTACTTGGCCTCCCCATTACTCGACTATCCCCTCTCCAGTCCATCCTTAATGCAGCAGCCAGGGTTATCCATCTGGCTAATCGGTACTCGGACGCGTCCGCTCTTCCCAGTCCTTACACTGGCTGCCCATTCATTATAGGATCCAATTCAAAGTACTGGTTCTCACCCACAAAGCTCTCCACAGTGCAGCCCCCCTACATCTCCTCCCTCATTTCTATCCATCACCTGCCTGTCCTCTCCACAGTGCAGCACCCCCTACATCTCCTCCCTCATTTCTATCCATCACCTGCCCGTCCTCTCCACAGTGCAGCACCCCCCTACATCTCCTCCCTCATTTCTATCTATCACCTGCCCGTCCTCTCCACAGTGCAGCACCCCCCTACATCTCCTCCCTCATTTCTATCCATCACCTGCCCGTCCTCTCCACAGTGCAGCACCCCCCTACATCTCCTCCCTCATTTCTATCTATCACCTGCCCGTCCTCTCCACAGTGCAGCACCCCCCTACATCTCCTCCCTCATTTCTATCTATCACCCTGCCCATCCTCTCCACAGTGCAGCACCCCCCTACATCTCCTCCCTCATTTCTATCACCTGCCCGTCCTCTCCACAGTGCAGCACCCCCCTACATCTCCTCCCTCATTTCTATCACCCTGCCCGTCCTCTCCACAGTGCAGCCCCCCTACATCTCCTCCCTAATTTCTATCACCCTGCCCGTCCTCTCCACAGTGCAGCACCCCCCTACATCTCCTCCCTCATCTCTATCTATCGGCCTAACCGACTGCTGCGCTCTGCAAACGACTTTCGACTAACCTCTGCACTAATCTGTACCTCCCACTCCCGACTCCCAAGACTTCTCCCGCGCTGCGCCAATCCTCTGGAATGCTCTACCTCAAGAAATTAGGACTATCCACAATTTGCATGATTTCAGGCGCTCCCTCAAAACACATCTGTTCAGAGCGGCCTATCACATTCACTAATCAAAGTCATTCTATGTGTAAGTGTGTGTGTGTGTAGCCCATTCACTATCTCCATCCATCCCTCACTCCCTCAAGATGGCTGGACCATCATTGTAAATGCACCATTGTATATACACACCTGTACTTTGTATCTCCCCACCTCATTGTAGATTGTAAGCTCTCACGAGCAGGGTCGGCTTATTTTGCTTTAATTACTGTATTGTTAACGTTGTTACTTATGACTTGTGTTCTGAAACTGTTAAACTGTAAAGCGCTGCGGAATATGATGGCGCTATATATATATATAAATAAAGATTATTATTATTATTAATTACCTAAAAAAATGCAGTCTTAATGGCACATAAATAACGCAGCATTTCCACTGGTGGGGCCGTGATCTCCAGGATAATGGTCATAGTGACGGGGCCGGTCCATGCAGATATTCAGCTGATCGGGGATATCTGAAGGTTTTATAATCAGGTTTTGGGGGTGAAATCTTGTATAATGAACGCTATTGAGGTTCCTAATAAACTTTGCTGTTCCGCTCATTGTTGTGAGGATCTCTGAGGCTCGGGTCACACAACCAGTTATCTGAAACTATCGGTCCAATTATGTTAATCACTCTGATCGGAGTGGGATCCCCCCCAAAAAATACCTTTCTTTACTTTCTCCATTCAGTTTGTCTATGAAAATCAGACGGCACTCAGACGTCATCCGCGATGTTTTCCATGGACCCGGAGTGCGATCCGAGAATCGGAGGCAAATCGTGCAGCTGACAGTTTGTTACATTGTATCCACACCAGACAATCCTCTGTGAGATTAATCATCCTGGACTCCAAAACAAGACACCTGCGCTGACACAGTGTAACAAACTATCAGGACTGAGGAAAGTGTGGTCCTGTCGCTGTCAGTGCGTAACTATAGTGGGTGCAGGAATGTCATGGCTTATGGCACGCAGGGGGCCGCAAGCTTCCTCTGGTCCTAATGAGATAACCAATACTCAGAGCCATGATACTTTACGTCCCTGTAGGTGATTTTGCTCTTGGAGCCCACTGACCCAATTCCTGCATGTAACCCCCCAAATCTGTCAGTGAGGAGTCCCGTGATGCGGTGTCGCAGCAGGCGCAGCACATTGTAAGCTCATGTATGTATCTCAGAGACGTTCTTTTCACATGCAGTAATCCTCAGTCGTGTCCTGCAGCTGATCTCTGCTATGTGATCTGCACGGAGGCAGCTGTGGCCCCGGGCGCCGTTCACTCTCTATTAACACTCAGTAATTCCTCACAAAAGGGACAAGACGATCACACAATGGGAAGCATCAAGAAGGACTCGACCTCCACACCACTGGTCACAGTCCTCTATTCATCACCATTCATCATCGGAGCTGAGGGAGGAACCTGCAGGGGGAATCTCAGCCCAGCAAGGACACTAAGGCTGTACATACATTACATTACTGATCCTGAGTTACATCCTGTATTATACCCCAGAGCTGCACTCACTATTCTGCTGGTGCAGTCACTGTGTACATACATTATATTACTGATCCTGAGTTACATCCTGTATTATACTCCAGAGCTGCACTCACTATTCTGCTGGTGCAGTCACTGTGTACATACATTACATTACTGATCCTGAGTTACATCCTGTATTATACCCCAGAGCTGCACTCACTATTCTGCTGGTGCAGTCACTGTGTACATACATTACATTACTGATCCTGAGTTACATCCTGTATTATACCCCAGAGCTGCACTCACTATTCTGCTGGTGCAGTCACTGTGTACATACATTACATTACTGATCCTGAGTTACATCCTATATTATACTCCAGAGCTGCACTCACTATTCTGCTGCTGCAGTCACTGTGTACATACATTACATTACTGATCCTGAGTTACATCCTGTATTATACCCCAGAGCTGCACTCACTATTCTGCTGGTGCAGTCACTGTGTACATACATTACATTACTGATCCTGAGTTACCTCCTGTATTATACTCCAGAGCTGCACTCACTATTCTGCTGGTGCAGTCACTGTGTACATATATTACATTACTGATCCTGAGTTACATCCTGTATTATACTCCAGAGCTGCACTCACTATAATGCTGGTGCAGTCACTGTGTACATACATTACATTACTGATCCTGAGTTACATCCTGTATTATACTCCAGAGCTGCACTCACTATTCTGCTGGTGCAGTCACTGTGTACATACATTACATTACTGATCCTGAGTTACATCCTGTATTATACTCCAGAGCTGCACTCACTATTCTGCTGGTACAGTCACTGTGTACATACATTACATTACTGATCCTGAGTTACCTCCTGTATTATACTCCAGAGCTGCACTCACTATAATGCTGGTGCAGTCACTGTGTACATACATTACATTACTGATCCTGAGTTACATCCTGTATTATACTCCAGAGCTGCACTAAACTATAATGCTGGTGCAGTCACTGTGTACATACATTACATTACTGATCCTGAGTTACCTCCTGTATTATACTCCAGAGCTGCACTCACTATAATGCTGGTGCAGTCACTGTGTACATACATTACATTACTGATCCTGAGTTACATCCTGTATAATACTCCAGAGCTGCACTCACTATTCTGCTGGTGCAGTCACTGTGTACATACATTACATTACTAATCCTGAGTTACATCCTGTATTATACTCCAGAGCTGCACTCACTATTCTGCTGGTGCAGTCACTGTGTACATATATTACATTACTGATCCTGAGTTACATCCTGTATTATACCCCAGAGCTGCACTCACTATTCTGCTGGTGCAGTCACTGTGTACATATATTACATTACTGATCCTGAGTTACATCCTGTATTATACTCCAGAGCTGCACTCACTATAATGCTGGTGCAGTCACTGTGTACATACATTACATTACTGATCCTGAGTTACATCCTGTATTATACTCCAGAGCTGCACTCACTATAATGCTGGTGCAGTCACTGTGTACATACATTACATTACTGATCCTGAGTTACATCCTGTATTATTACTCCAGAGCTGCACTCACTATAATGCTGGTGCAGTCACTGTGTACATACATTACATTACTGATCCTGAGTTACATCCTGTATAATACTCCAGAGCTGCACTCACTATTCTGCTGGTGCAGTCACTGTGTACATACATTACATTACTAATCCTGAGTTACATCCTGTATTATACTCCAGAGCTGCACTCACTATTCTGCTGGTGCAGTCACTGTGTACATATATTACATTACTGATCCTGAGTTACATCCTGTATTATACCCCAGAGCTGCACTCACTATTCTGCTGGTGCAGTCACTGTGTACATATATTACATTACTGATCCTGAGTTACATCCTGTATTATACTCCAGAGCTGCACTCACTATAATGCTGGTGCAGTCACTGTGTACATACATTACATTACTGATCCTGAGTTACATCCTGTATTATACCCCAGAGCTGCACTCACTATTCTGCTGGTGCAGTCACTGTGTACATACATTACATTACTGATCCTGAGTTACATCCTGTATTATACTCCAGAGCTGCACTCACTATAATGCTGGTGCAGTCACTGTGTACATACAATACATTACTGATCCTGAGTTACATCCTGTATTATACCCCAGAGCTGCACTCACTATTCTGCTGGTGCAGTCACTGTGTACATACATTACATTACTGATCCTGAGTTACATCCTGTATTATACTCCAGAGCTGCACTCACTATTCTGCTGGTGCAGTCACTGTGTACATACATTACATTACTGATCCTGAGTTACATCCTGTATTATACTCCAGAGCTGCACTCACTATAATGCTGGTGCAGTCACTGTGTACATACATTACATTACTGATCCTGAGTTACATCCTGTATTATACTCCAGAGCTGCACTCACTATTCTGCTGGTGCAGTCACTGTGTACATACATTACATTACTGATCCTGAGTTACATCCTGCATTATACTCCAGAGCTGCACTCACTATTCGGCTGGTGCAGTCACTGTGTACATACATTACATTACTGATCCTGAGTTACATCCTGTATTATACTCCAGAGCTGCACTCACTATAATGCTGGTGCAGTCACTGTGTACATACATTACATTACTGATCCTGAGTTACATCCTGTATTATACTCCAGAGCTGCACTCACTGTTCTGCTGGTGCAGTCACTGTGTACATAAATTACATTACTGATCCTGAGTTACCTCCTGTATTATACTCCAGAGCTGCACTCACTATTCTGCTGGTGCAGTCACTGTGTACATACATTACATTACTGATCCTGAGTTACATCCTGTATTATACCCAGAGCTGCACTCACTATTCTGCTGGTGCAGTCACTGTGTACATACATTACATTACTGATCCTGAGTTACCTCCTGTATTATACCCCAGAGCTGCACTCACTATTCTGCTGGTGCAGTCACTGTTTACATACATTACATTACTGATCCTGAGTTACATCCTGTATTATACCCCAGAGCGGCACTCACTATTCTGCTGGTGCAGTCACTGTGTACATACATTACATTACTGATCCTGAGTTACCTCCTGTATTATACTCCAGAGCTGCACTCACTATTCTGCTGGTGCAGTCACTGTGTACATACATTACATTACTGATCCTGAGTTACATCCTGTATTATACCCCAGAGCTGCACTCACTATTCTGCTGGTGCAGTCACTGTGTACATACATTACATTACTGATCCTGAGTTACCTCCTGTATTATACCCCAGAGCTGCACTCAATATTCTGCTGGTGCAGTCACTGTGTACATACATTACATTACTGATCCTGAGTTACATCCTGTATTATACTCCAGAGCTGCACTCACTATTCTGCTGGTGCAGTCACTGTGTACATACATTACATTACTGATCCTGAGTTACATCCTGTATTATACTCCAGAGTTGCACTCACTATTCTGCTGGTGCAGTCACTGTGTACATACATTACATTACTGATCCTGAGTTACATCCTGTATTATTCTCCAGAGCTGCACTCACTATTCTGCTGGTGCAGTCACTGTGTACATACATTACATTACTGATCCTGAGTTACATCCTGTATTATACCCAGAGCTGCACTCACTATTCTGCTGGTGCAGTCACTGTGTACATACATTACATTACTGATCCTGAGTTACACCCTGTATTATACTCCAGAGCTGCACTCACTATTCTGCTGGTGCAGTCACTGTGTACATACATTACATTACTGATCCTGAGTTACACCCTGTATTATACCCAGAGCTGCACTCACTATTCTGCTGGTGCAGTCACTGTGTACATACATTACATTACTGATCCTGAGTTACATCCTGTATTATACTCCAGAGCTGCACTCACTATTCTGCTGGTGCAGTCACTGTGTACATACATTACATTACTGATCCTGAGTTACATCCTGTATTATACTCCAGAGCTGCACTCACTATTCTGCCTGTGCAGTCACTGTGTACATACATTACATTACTGATCCTGAGTTACCTCCTGTATTATACTCCAGAGCTGCACTCACTATTCTGCTTATCTTGTTCTGAACCTGAAAAAGATATTTGTTTTCAGCTGTGAAGCTGTTCTGGAGATTGATTCTGTTTACAAACTGTACTTGTTGATGCAATGACAGAGGGCACTTCTCTAGTGCACATGCTTTCTGAGTGCAGTTTGGCATTTTGCTTCTCAATTGCGCTTTCCTTTTCCTAGTCACATCTACAAAACACCCCAGTACTTTGTAGACTTTTTATTATTGGTCCCAGTACTTTGTAGACTTTATTATTGGTCCCAGTACTTTGTAGACTTTTTATTATTGACCCCAGTACTTTGTAGACTTTTTATTATTGACCCCAGTACTTTGTAGACTTTATTATTGGTCCCAGTACTTTGTAGACTTTTTATTATTGACCCCAGTACTTTGTAGACTTTATTATTGGTCCCAGTACTTTGTAGACTTTTTATTATTGACCCCAGTACTTTGTAGACTTTTTATTATTGACCCCAGTACTTTGTAGACTTTTTATTATTGACCCCAGTACTTTGTAGACTTTTTATTATTGACCCCAGTACTTTGTAGACTTTTTATTATTGGTCCCAGTACTTTGTAGACTTTTTATTATTGGTCCCAGTACTTTGTAGACTTTTTATTATTGACCCCAGTACTTTGTAGACTTTTTATTATTGACCCCAGTACTTTGTAGACTTTTTATTATTGACCCCAGTACTTTGTAGACTTTTTATTATTGACCCCAGTACTTTGTAGACTTTTTATTTTTGACCCCAGTACTTTGTAGACTTTTTATTTTTGACCCCAGTACTTTGTAGACTTTTTATTATTGACCTCGGTACTTTGTAGACTTTTTTATTATTGGTCCCAGTACTTTGTAGACATTTTATTATTGACCCCAGTACTTTGTAGACTTTTTATTATTGACCCCAGTACTTTGTAGACTTTTTATTATTGGTCCCAGTACTTTGTAGACTTTTTATTATTGGTCCCAGTACTTTGTAGACTTTTTATTATTGACCCCAGTACTTTGTAGACTTTTTATTATTGACCCCAGTACTTTGTAGACTTTTTATTATTGACCCCAGTACTTTGTAGACTTTTTATTATTGACCCCAGTACTTTGTAGACTTTTTATTTTTGACCCCAGTACTTTGTAGACTTTTTATTATTGGCCCCAGTACTTTGTAGACTTTTTATTATTGACCTCGGTACTTTGTAGACTTTTTTATTATTGGCCCCAGTACTTTGTAGACATTTTATTATTGACCCCAGTACTTTGTAGACATTTTATTATTGACCCCAGTACTTTGTAGACTTTTTTATTATTGGCCCCAGTACTTTGTAGACATTTTATTATTGACCCAGTACTTTGTAGACTTTTTATTATTGACCCCAGTACTTTGTAGACTTTTTTATTATTGGCCCCAGTACTTTGTAGACTTTTTATTATTGGCCCCAGTACTTTGTAGACATTTTATTATTGGCCCCAGTACTTTGTAGACATTTTATTATTGGCCCCGGTACTTTGTAGACATTTTATTATTGACCTCGGTACTTTGTAGACTTTTTATTATTGACCTCGGTACTTTGTAGACATTTTATTATTGACCTCGGTACTTTGTAGACTTTTTATTATTGGTCCCAGTACTTTGTAAACTTTTTATTATTGACCTCGGTACTTTGTAGACTTTTTATTATTGACCTCGGTACTTTGTAGACTTTTTATTATTGGTCCCAGTACTTTGTAGACTTTTTATTATTGGCTCCAGTACTTTGTAGACTTTTTATTATTGACCTCGGTACTTTGTAGACTTTTTATTATTGGCCCCAGTACTTTGTAGACTTTTTATTATTGGCCCCAGTACTTTGTAGACTTTTTATTATTGACCTCGGTACTTTGTAGACTTTTTATTATTGACATCGGTACTTTGTAGACTTTTTATTATTGGCCCCAGTACTTTGTAGACTTTTTATTATTGGCCCCAGTACTTTGTAGACTTTTTATTATTGACATTGGTACTTTGTAGACTTTTTATTATTGGCTCCAGTACTTTGTAGACTTTTTATTATTGGCTCCGGTACTTTGTAGACTTTTTATTATTGACATCGGTACTTTGTAGACTTTTTATTATTGGCCCCAGTACTTTGTAGACTTTTTATTATTGGCCCCAGTACTTTGTAGACTTTTTATTATTGGCTCCAGTACTTTGTAGACTTTTTATTATTGGCTCCAGTACTTTGTAGACTTTTTATTATTGACATCGGTACTTTGTAGACTTTTTATTATTGGCCCCAGTACTTTGTAGACTTTTTATTATTGGCCCCAGTACTTTGTAGACTTTTTATTATTGACCTCGGTACTTTGTAGACTTTTTATTATTGACATCGGTACTTTGTAGACTTTTTATTATTGGCCCCAGTACTTTGTAGACTTTTTATTATTGGCCCCAGTACTTTGTAGACTTTTTATTATTGACATTGGTACTTTGTAGACTTTTTATTATTGGCTCCAGTACTTGTAGACTTTTTATTATTGGCTCCGGTACTTTGTAGACTTTTTATTATTGGTCCCGGTACTTTGTAGACTTTTTATTATTGGCTCCAGTACTTTGTAGACTTTTTATTATTGACCTCGGTACTTTGTAGACTTTTTATTATTGGTCCCGTACTTTGTAGACTTTTTATTATTGGCTCCAGTACTTTGTAGACTTTTTATTATTGACCTCGGTACTTTGTAGACTTTTTATTATTGACATCGGTACTTTGTAGACTTTTTATTATTGACATCGGTACTTTGTAGACTTTTTATTATTGGCCCCAGTACTTTGTAGACTTTTTTATTTTTGGCCCCAGGACATTAGTACCTTGTAGACTGTTTGTATCTCTCTCCCCTGACAACTTTGAAGTCAATGATCAGTCAGATCTGTATTTTACGGCCCATGAATGAAATCTTGTAGTGACCCTGTAACATCTGGAATTAGGGGGATGAAGTGGCCATTGCTTGGGATATTGTAATTCCCTCTATTACAACCTTCTCTGCAGTGGAGGAGTAAACCACAAGGGCGGCGCTGTCTGACAGTTTGTCCCCCATCTTTTCTTATCATGTCGGACTTGACCATAATTTGATGGGAAATAATCCAGACTGTGGGAAGATCTGACACAAACAGAACTCAATGCACTTCAGGTGACTTGTCCGGAAACCTTAAACCACTAGTCCACCTAAGCCAGAGCTTTAACCTTTCTTTATGTACCTGTGTAGACCTTTTATTCACTGCTCCACCTGAATGATACCTAGTTTGTAACCTCTGTACCTGTGTAGACCTCTTATTTACTGCTTGTTTCTAGTTGTTTTATTTCCATTATTACTATCTTCCAAGCCCCCTTGTCTGCAGGTTCTGTACATGTGAGGAGGTTACAGAGGGGAGAGGACCGTGGCCGCACACAGTCTACAGTAATGGGGAAGGAGTGAAGATCACTTACTCACTGGTCCACTTGACAGCTGAATAGTTTCTAACCTCTATCTTTTGTAGACCTTTTATTCATTGCTCCACCTGAGACACAACTCTGTAATACCTAGTTTCTAACCTTTCTCTGTACATGTGTAGACCTCTTATTCACTGGTCCACCTGACACACAGCTCACTAATAACTTTACAATCTCTGATTGTAACTGTGCAGAGTGATATTCCTATTTTACCTGTGTATCTGTGCCTTAGACTTCTTACTCATTGCTCCACCTGACTCACAAATGATGCCCAGCACATCTTAATAATGTATTTTAACAGCTTAAAATGATGCACCAAGCATACTGAGTGTCTGTCTAAAAGATTTCATATAGAAATTGTGTGTGCCAGGCCTGGCATGTCACTCCCCACCAGCAGAAACATTTCATGCCCCCCCGTTAGTACATCTGCCTGACATGGCCTGACATGGAGTTTGCATTTGCTTCCTGTGACCTTGCGGCTTCTTTTTGGATTGTTTCCTACAAAACAGGCTTCTATGTCCTGTAATATTATGGGTCCCCGTGAGCAGAGCTATGGAGTCCGTGTCCATTTTGGTGGCAACAGAATTGGAGCCGGTATAAAATGGAGCGACTCCTATCATATATAACCCATTGGGGGCAGTAGTACAAGGCAGGAGGTGCTGTAAATGTTTCCAGAATAACTTGGGAAAGTTCTGAAATGTCCCATAAATGTCTGTTCTGTTCCTGATCTGAGGATCTCAGCTTTTAGTTGAGATGAATCTGTGTGGCCCCCTGTATACCCAGTGCTTGGTCTAAAACAAACTTCATGGAAACAATCGCCTAAGAAGTAAACTTACATCAATGAATATATTAGAAAATATATGTAGGCATAAATCTAGGAAAAAGTAGGGAAAATTCGCAAAAGCAAGCATAAACATGAGAACAAAAAACAAACGAAAGAAATTCCCAAGAAAACATCAAAGTATATAAAAGTATAAATTTTATTAATTAACATAATAAACAGGAAATTCAAACAGAAATGGGAAGGAGGTGAAGACCAAAAATGCACATGAATGATGAGGGGTGCAACAGTGGAGAAGGGGAGATACATGCAATATTATAAGACATGGGCATAACAGATCACAATCACAAAATATCACTAGGGACAAACATTATGCATAATCCATGGTTATCATTAAGGAGATTAAATGCTGCCCAGGTTGCCACAAAATAAACCCACAGTGGTTGTATTAAAGCATGCGTAATCCCCAGACGCATTGGCAATTACTATCAAAAATAGGCAGTCACATAGATAAAGCAATAGTAATCCCCAAATGGGGTCAAAGCGATTACCTATATGTATATATGTATAGATGTATAAACGCCTCCACGGTGCACCCACCCCGACGCGCGTTTCGGCGGAATGGCCTTGACAAATGGCCTTGACAAAGGCCATTCCGCCGAAACGCGCGTCGGGGTGGGTGCACCGTGGAGGCGTTTATACATCTATACATATAGGTAATCGCTTTGACCCCATTTGGGGATTACTATTGCTTTATCTATGTGACTGCCTATTTTTTATAGTAATTGCCAATGCGTCTGGGGATTACGCATGCTTTAATACAACCACTTTGGGTTTATTTTGTGGCAACCTGGGCAGCATTTAATCTCCTTAATGATAACCATGGATTATGCATAATGTTTGTCCCTAGTGATATTTTGTGATTGTGATCTGTTATGTCTTATAATATTGCATGTATCTCCCCTTCTCCACTGTTGCACCCCTCATCATTCATGTGCATTTTTGGTCTTCACCTCCTTCCCATTTCTGTTTGAATTTCCTGTTTATTATGTTAATTAATAAAATTTATACTTTTATATACTTTGATGTTTTCTTGGGAATTTCTTTCGTTTGTTTTTTGTTCTCATGTTTATACCAGTGCTTGGTCTGTGCGGCCCCCTGTATACTCAGTGCTCTGTGTGGCCCCCTGTATACTCAGTGCTCGGTCTGTGGCCCCCTGTATACCCTCTCGTAGTGTATCCTTGCTCATCCCTGTAGACTGTGAGCCCTCGTGGGCAGGGTCCTCTCCTTCTGTACTTGTGTGTGTCTTGTATTGCTCACGTTTATTGTACTTGTCTATATTTGCCCCTTTTCACATGTAAAGCGCCATGGAATAAATGGCGCTATAAAAATGTATAAAAATAATAATAATAATACCCAGTGCTCGGTCTGTGTGGCCCCCTGTATACCCAGTGCTCTGTCAGGATAACCACAGCTTGCTTTGAGCCCTCAGTATAACTAATGCTTGATATCTGTGCCCAGTGTTGTGGTGGAGCCTGGTCCCACAGGTTAGGGCCCGGTCTGCCCAGCCTTCCCTGATAGCTGTGTTAGCGGTGAGGGTGCGCTGTGCAGCCCCCAGTTTTGGCAGTTCTGGATGTGTACCCCATACAGATGAGCCGTCGTCTTCTTGTCACCGACCCTGAGACCAGGTCTGTGCCCCTCATCTCTGTCTCCCTGGACCCCTCTGCCCCTCATATCTGTGTCTCCCTGGACCCCTCTGCCCCTCATATCTGTGCCCCTGGACCCCTCATATCTGTGCCCCTGGACCCCTCATATCTGTGCCCCTGGACCCCTCTGCCCCTCATATCTGTGTCCCTGGACCCCTCTGCCCCTCATATCTGTCTCCCTGGATCCCTCTGCCCCTCATATCTGTCTCCCTGGACCCCCCTGCCCCTCATATCTGTGTCCCTGGACCCCTCTGCCCCTCATATCTGTCTCCCTGGACCCCTCTGTCCCTCATATCTGTGTCTCCCTGGACCCCTCTGCCCCTCATATCTGTGCCCCTGGACCCCTCTGCCCCTCATTTCTGTGTCCCTGGACCCCTCATATCTCTGTCTATCTGGACCCCTCTGCCCCTCATATCTGTGTCCCTGGACCCCTCTGCCCTTCATATATCTGTCTCCCTGGACCCCTCTGCCCTCATATCTGTGTCTCCCTGGACCCCTCTGCCCCTCATATCTGTCTCCCTGGATCCCTCTGCCCCTCATATCTGTGTCTCCCTGGACCCCTCTGCCCCTCATATCTGTCTCCCTGGACCCCTTTGCCCCTCATATCTGTCTCCCTGGATCCCTCTGCCCCTCATATCTGTGTCTCCCTGGACCCCTCTGCCCCTCATATCTGTGTCCCCGGAACCCTCTTCCCCTCATATTTGTGTCCCTGGACCCCTCTGCCCCTCATATCTGTGTCTCCCTGGACCCCTCTGCCCCTCATATATCTGTGTCTCCCCGGACCCCTCTGCCCCTCTTATATCTGTGTCTCCCTGGACCCCTCTGCCCCTCATATCTGTGTCTCCCTGGACCCCTCTGCCCCTCATATATCTGTGTCTCCCTGGACCCCTCTGCCCCTCTTATATCTGTCTCCCTGGACCCCTCTGCCCCTCATATCTGTGTCTCCCTGGACCCCTCTGCCCCTCATATATCTGTGTCTCCCTGGACCCCTCTGCCCCTCATATATCTCTGTCTCCCTGGACCCTCTGCCCCTCATATCTGTGTCTCCCTGGACCCCTCTGCCCCTCATATCTGTGTCTCCCTGGACCCCTCTGCCCCTCATATCTGTGTCTCCCTGGACCCCTCTGCCCCTCATATATCTGTGTGTCCCTGGACCCCTCTGCCCCTCATATCTGTGTCTCCCTGGACCCCTCTGCCCCTCATATCTCTGTGTCCCTGGACCCTTCTGCCCCTCATATCTGTGTGTCCCTGGACCCTTCTGCCCCTCATATCTGTGTGTCCCTGGACCCCTCTGCCCCTCATATCTGTGTCTCCCTGGACCCCTCTGCCCCTCATATCTCTGTGTCCCTGGACCCCTCTGCCCCTCATATCTCTGTGTCCCTGGACCCCTCTGCCCCTCATATCTGTGTCTCCCTGGACCCCTCTGCCCCTCATATATCTCTGTGTCCCTGGACCCTTCTGCTCCTCATATCTCTGTGTCCCTGGACCCCTCTGCCCCTCATATCTGTGTCTCCCTGGACCCCTCTGCCCCTCATATATCTGTGTGTCCCTGGACCCCTCTGCCCCTCATATCTGTGTCTCCCTGGACCCCTCTGCCCCTCATATCTCTGTGTCCCTGGACCCCTCTGCCCCTCATATCTGTGTCTCCCTGGACCCCTCTGCCCCTCATATCTCTGTGTCCCTGGACCCCTCTGCCCCTCATATCTCTGTGTCCCTGGACCCTTCTGCCCCTCATATCTGTGTCTCCCTGGACCCCTCTGCCCCTCATATATCTGTGTCTCCCTGGACCCCTCTGCCCCTCTTATATCTGTGTCTCCCTGGACCCCTCTGCCCCTCATATCTGTGTCTCCCTGGACCCCTCTGCCCCTCATATATCTGTGTCTCCCTGGACCCCTCTGCCCCTCATATATCTCTGTCTCCCTGGACCAGGGTGGATTTGATTTAAATCAAACTGATTTAAATCACGATTTAAATCACGATTTAAATCACTAGTCTGTAAGGCTTGATTTAAATCAGTGATTTAAATCAAAGTTTCTACCTAAACTAGTTCTTGCTACTTTAACATGCAAGTAGATGAAGATTTTTACAATCACTTTTTATATTACTTTTTTCTCCCCAGTTTAATGGGTTAATCATTCATATTTGGACACCACTGTTCTGTTGTACTTAGGAAGGAGAAAAATAATCCTGACCTGACTTGTCTGTCTGTGGCTATGCTGCAGTATTGTGCTCAAAGTTTCACTTTCATTTTCTTGTCTGCTTGCCCTTCCTCCTCCTCACACTTAGATTCACATTCTTCTTGTGTTGTGCAGATCTATTCCACTCCAAACAATCAGAAACATATTGTCTAACTTCTTGGACTTGGCACTGAAGGGGTTGATTCTGTATTCATATAGGTTTGTAGAACAATAGGATTAAGGTCTTTTTCTCAACTCTGTTCATGTTGTAACATTTTTGCCGTGAAGAAGAGGCTGGGACCTCTGCGGAGTCAAATTCAGTTTTGAGAACTGCGTAAGTAAAGCGAGCGTCTGTGATAATATAGGAGAGAAACTGCCCACTGGCACTAATCCTACAGAAACCTCTGGAAGAGCATGGCATTGTGAATGTTACACATATACAGCCTTTATTCTACTGAGTTAAACAACTCAGCTTTATCTCATGATGGAAGAACCTTTGGTAAAATATTTTCCTCAAAAAGCAGTTTATTGAAAAAAAATCTGATTTAAATCAAAAAAAATCTGATTTAAATCAAAAAAATCCGATTTAAATCAAAAAAATCCGATTTTTTTGATTTTTTTTAAAAAATCATGGATTTTTTATTGCCCCCTGCCTCTGGACCCCTCTGCCCCTCATATCTCTGTCTCCCTGGACCCCTCTGCCCCTCATATCTGTGTCTCCCTGGACCCCTCTGCCCCTCATATCTGTGTCTCCCTGGACCCCTCTGCCCCTCATATATCTGTGTCCCTGGACCCTCTGCCCCTCATATCTCTGTGTCCTGGACCCTCTGCCCCTCATATCTGTGTCTCCCTGGACCCCTCTGCCCCTCATATATCTCTGTGTCCCTGGACCCTCTGCCCCTCATATCTCTGTGTCCCTGGACCCCTCTGCCCCTCATATCTGTGTCTCCCTGGACCCCTCTGCCCCTCATTATCTGTGTGTCCCTGGACCCCTCTGCCCCTCATATCTGTGTCTCCTGGACCCCTCTGCCCTCATATCTCTGTGTCCCTGGACCCTCTGCCCCTCATATCTGTGTCTCCCTGGACCCTCTGCCCTCATATCTCTGTGTCCCTGGACCCCTCTGCCCCTCATATCTCTGTGTCCCTGGACCCCTCTGCCCCTCATATCTGTGTCTCCCTGGACCCGCCTCATATCTCTGTGTCCCTGGACCCCTCTGCCCCTCATATCTTGTGTCCCTGGACCCCTCTGCCCCTCATATCTGTGTCCCTGGACCCCTCTGCCCCTCATATCTTGTGTCCCTGGACCCCTCTGCCCCTCATATCTCTGTGTCCCTGGACCCTCTGCCCCTCATATCCTGTGTCCCTGGACCCCTCTGCCCCTCATATCTGTGTCTCCCTGGACCCCTCTGCCCCTCATATATCTGTGTCCTGGACCCTCTGCCCTCATATCTCTGTCCTGGACCCCTCTGCCCCTCATATCTGTGTCCCTGGACCCCTCTGCCCCTCATATTCTGTGTCTCCCTGGACCCCTCTGCCCCTCATATCTCTGTGTCCCTGGACCCCTCTGCCCCTCATATGTGTGTCCCTGGACCCTCTGCCCCTCATATCTGTGTCTCCCTGGACCCCTCTGCCCTCATATCTCTGTGTCCCTGGACCCCTCTGCCCCTCATATCTGTGTCTCCCTGGACCCCTCTGCCCCTCATATCCTGTGTCCCTGGACCCCTCTGCCCCTCATATCTGTGTTCCCTGGACCCCTCTGCCCCTCATACTCTGTGTCCCTGGACCCCTCTGCCCCTCATATCTCTGTCTCCCTGGACCCCTCTGCCCCTCATATCTGTGTCTCCTGGACCCTCTGCCCCTCATATCTCTATGTCCCTGGACCCTCTGCCCTCATATCTCTGTGTCCCTGGACCCCTCTGCCCCTCATATGTGTGTCCCTGGACCCCTCATATCTGTGTCCCTGGACCCCTCTGCCCTGTGTCAGCCTCTGTCCCCTTCCTGTATGTACCATGCCCCACTTTTACCCAGAGCCCCGATCTTCATCCCTGATGACCTCCAGTCTCCTCCTTTCTCCCGGTATCAGAGCTCCCATCCCAAACTTCCCCCTCCTCGTGCTCCCCAGCCCTCTCCTCCTCGTGCCCTCCAGCCCTCTCCTCCTCGTGCCCCCCAGCCCTCTCCTCCTCGTGCCCCCCAGCCCTCTCCTCCTCGTGCTCCCCAGCCCTCTCCTCCTCGTGCTCCCTAGCCCTCTCCTCCTCGTGCTCCCTAGCCCTCTCCTCCTCGTGCTCCCTAGCCCTCTCCTCCTCGTGCCCCCCAGCCCTCTCCTCCTCGTGCTCCCCAGCCCTGCGCTCCTCCCCCGGTCCGGGCAGCGCGCTCCTCTCACTCCTCGGCTGCGCTCAGTGCGGCTGCAGCTCCGGCTCCTGCGCTCCGTGATCCGCGGCTGGGATTGTACCTGTGGCCCCGGGCCCCCGGATCTGCCTCCTCTCTCTGTGGATGGGAACTTGTGGGATGTGGATGTTTCCTGCTGAGCCCGTCTGGGATCTGTGACCGCGGGACCATGCTGGGAGTCAGCCTGTACCTGCTCGTGCCCCTGATGGGTGAGTGCCAAACAAAGGGGGCAGGGGATGATCAGAGGGGGCACAGAGACCCCAATATAAAGTGACAGGGACCCCAATATAAAGTGACGGGGGAAGAAACCCCCATACAATGCGATCAGAGAAAACAAGTGCAGAAAATATCTCCAAAAAGTGATCCTAGCGAGAATCGGGAGCACAGGGTCTCTGACTAGAGAGATCCGGGGAAGGGACGGAGATCCCGGCACAAAGTGAGTGGAGGACTGGAGATTTCTACATTATTAGCCCAGTGATCCTTTTATAAAGTGTTTAGTGTTAAAGATCCCTATAAAAAGTGATGGGCAATGAACCGGGTGCAGGAGATCCCTATATAAAGTGATGGGCGATGGACCGGGTGCAGTAGATCCCTATATAAAGTGATGTGCGATGGACCGGGTGCTGGAGATCCCTATATAAAGTGATGGGCAATGGACCGGGTGCAGGAGATCCCTATATAAAGTGATGGGCGATGGACCTGGTGCAGGAGATCCCTATATAAAGTGATGGGCGATGGACCGGGTGCTGGAGATCCCTATATAAAGTGATGGGCAATGAACCGGGTGCAGGAGATCCCTATATAAAGTGATGTGCGATGGACCGGGTGCAGTAGATCCCTATATAAAGTGATGGGTGATGGACCGGGTGCAGTAGATCCCTATATAAAGTGATGGGTGATGGACTGGGTGCTGGAGATCCCTATATAAAGTGATGGGCGATGGACTGGGTGCTGGAGATCCCTATATAAAGTGATGTGCGATGGACCGGGTGCAGGAGATCCCTATATAAAGTGATGTGCAATGGACCGGGTGCAGGAGATCCCTATATAAAGTGATGTGCAATGGACCGGGTGCAGTAGATCCCTATATAAAGTGATGGGCAATGTACTTGGTGCAGGAGATCCCTGTATAAAGTGATGTGCGATGGACCGGGTGCAGGAGATCCCTATATAAAGTGATGTGCAATGGACCGGGTGCAGGAGATCCCTATATAAAGTGATGTGCGATGGACCGGGTGCAGTAGATCCCTATATAAAGTGATGGGCAATGTACTTGGTGCAGGAGATCCCTGTATAAAGTGATGTGCGATGGACCGGGTGCAGGAGATCCCTATATAAAGTGATGTGCGATGGACCGGGTGCTGGAGATCCATATATAAAGTGATGTGCGATGGACCGGGTGCAGGAGATCCATATATGAAGTGATGTGCGATGGACCGGGTGCAGGAGATCCATATATAAAGTGATGTGCGATGGACCGGGTGCAGTAGATCCCTATATAAAGTGATGTGCGATGGACCGGGTGCTGGAGATCCATATATAAAGTGATGTGCGATGGACCGGGTGCAGTAGATCCCTATATAAAGTGATGAGCGATGGCCTTGGTGCAGGAGATCCATATATGAAGTGATGTGCGATGGACCGGGTGCAGGAGATCCATATATGAAGTGATGTGCAATGGACCGGGTGCTGGAGATCCCTATATAAAGTGATGGGCGATGGACCGGGTGCAGGAGATCCCTATATAAAGTGATGGGTGATGGACTGGGTGCAGGAGATCCCTATATAAAGTGATGGGTGATGGACTGGGTGCAGGAGATCCCTATATAAAGTGATGGGTGATGGACTGGGTGCAGGAGATCCTTATATAAAGTGATGGGCGATGGACTGGGTGCAGGAGATCCCTATATAAAGTGATGGGCGATGGACCGGGTGCAGGAGATCCCTATATAAAGTGATGGGTGATGGACTGGGTGCAGGAGATCCCTATATAAAGTGATGGGCGATGGACCGGGTGCAGGAGATCCCTATATAAAGTGATGGGTGATGGACTGGGTGCAGGAGATCCCTATATAAAGTGATGGGTGATGGACTGGGTGCAGGAGATCCCTATATAAAGTGATGGGTGATGGACTGGGTGCAGGAGATCCCTATATAAAGTGATGGGCGATGGACCGGGTGCAGGAGATCCCTATATAAAGTGATGGGCGATGGACCGGGTGCAGGAGATCCCTATATAAAGTGATGGGCGATGGACTGGGTGCAGGAGATCCCTATATAAAGTGATCCAAGGCATAAGGTATAATACAGTTCTGTAATGATGCATGTCAGGTGCTGATGAAGGGGAAAGTAAATCCACTTAGCTTGTAACTTATATTTTATACATATCCGATCATTTGTCCACCTCATAGGGTGCGCGTTGTCGGGGGGCACTGATGTGGGGGGGTACTGATGTCGGGGGGCACTGATGTGGGGGAGTACTGATGGGGGGCACAGATGTCGGGGTGCACTGATGTCGGGGTGCACTGATGTTGGGGGGCACTGATGTTGTGGGGCACGGATGTCGGGGGCACTGATGTTGTGGGGCACGGATGTTGTGGGGCACTGATGTCGGGGTTCCTGGTGCTTTCGGTGCTGGAGTTTAACAGACTCTTCCTTCACATGTCTAATATTATTGTCTGCTGGTATTAGCCTTGTCGTGTATTCTGTATTGTGGGGCTGAGCCCCCTGTATGGGGGATTTGCAGGGACTCTGATCCCCCGTGTGTCTCCTGCAGAGCTGAAATCCACTGAAAGTGGAAATAATCCCAGTGCAGAAAACCACGGAACACGTGGAGATTATACACCCCAGAATATTCACACAATGAAAAAATATCTATAGCATGACTGTAGATTATACTCCCCCCATATTATCACCAATTACATTATCAGCTCTTGCGGATCACATGGGAGTAATGATACACAGATGATATTCTGGACTCACACAGCCTAAGGACTACTACCTCCAATATCCTGCATACATCCTATAGGACTACCACCAAAATCCTGCACACAGCCTATAGGACTACTACCAATATCCTGCACATAGCCTATAGGACTACTACTACCAATATCCTGCACACAGCCTATAGGACTACTACTACCAATATCCTGCACACAGCCTATAGGACTAATACCACCAATATCCTGCACACAGCCTATAGGACTACTACCACCAATATCCTGCACACAGCCTATAGGACTACTACTACCAATATCCTGCACACATCCTATAGGACTACTACCACCAATATCCTGCACACATCCTATAGGACTACTACCACCAATATCCTGCACACAGCCTATAGGACTACTACCACCAATATCCTGCACACATCCTATAGGACTACTACTACCAATATCCTGCACACATCCTATAGGACTACTACCACCAATATCCTGCACACATCCTATAGGACTACTACCACCAATATCCTGCACACAGCTCATAGGACTACTACCACCAATATCCTGCACACAGCCTATAGGACTACTACCACCAATATCCTGCACAAAGCCTATAGGACTACTACCGCCAATATCGGTCTCAGGTCTGCGCTTATTGACGGGGACCTTTCAGACCTGGTAATTCTCGGGGTTCAGGCTGCCTTTCTCGGGGTTCAGGCTGTGGGTCCCAGGGTTCAGGCTGCGGGTCTCGGGGTTCAGGCTGTGGGTCTCGGGGTTCAGGCTGTGCGTCCCGGGGTTCAGGCTGTGGGTCTCGGGGTTCAGGCTGCGGGTCTCGGGGTTCAGGCTGTGGGTCTCGGGGTTCAGGCTATGGGTCCCGGGGTTCAGGCTGTGGGTCTCGGGGTTCAGGCTGTGCGTCCCGGGGTTCAGGCTGTGCGTCCCGGGGTTCAGGCTGCGGGTCTCGGGATTCAGGCTGCTGGTCTCAGGGTTCAGACTGCGGTTCTCGGGGTTTAGGCTGCATGTCCCGGGTTCAGGGGGATTTGCAGGGACTCTGATCCCCCGTGTGTCTCCTGCAGAGCTGAAATCCACTGAAAGTGGAAATAATCCCAGTGCAGAAAACCACGGAACACGTGGAGATTATACACCCCAGAATATTCACACAATGAAAAAATATCTATAGCATGACTGTAGAATAGATTATACTCCCCCCATATTATCACCAATTACATTATCAGCTCTTGCAGATCACATGGGAGTATTGATACACAGATGATATTCTGGGCTCACACAGCCTAAGGACTACTACCTCCAATATCCTGCATACATCCTATAGGACTACTACCACCAAAATCCTGCACACAGCCTATAGGACTACTACCACCAATATCCTGCACACAGCCTATAGGACTACTACTACCAATATCCTGCACATATCCTATAGGAATACTACTACCAATATCCTGCACACAGCCTATAGGACTACTACCACCAATATCATGCATACATCCTATAGGACTACTACCACCAATATCCTGCACATAGCCTATAGGACTACTACCACCAATATCCTGCACACATCCTATAGGACTACTACCACCAATATCCTGCACACAGCCTATAGGACTACTACCACCAATATCCTGCACACAGCCTATAGGACTACTACCACCAATATCCTGCACACAGCCTATAGGACTACTACCACCAATATCCTGCACACAGCCTATAGGACTACTACCACCAATATCCTGCACACAGCCTATAGGACTACTATCACCAATATCCTGCACACAGCCTATAGGACTACTACCACCAATATCCTGCACACAGCCTATAGGACTACTATCACCAATATCCTGCACATAGCTCATAGGACTACTACTACCAATATCCTGCACACAGCCTATAGGACTACTACCACCAATATCAAGCGCACCAAATATAGGACTACTACCACCAATATCCTGCACACAGCCTATAGGACTACTACCACCAATATCCTGCACACAGCCTATAGGACTACTACTACCAATATCCTGCACACAGTCTATAGGACTACTACCGCCAATATCCTGCACACAGCCTATAGTCTCGGGATTAAGGCTGCGGGTCTCGGGGTTCAGGTTGCGGGTCTCGGGATTAAGGCTGCGGGTCTCGGGGTTCAGGTTGCGGGTCTCGGGATTAAGGCTGCGGGTCTCGGGATTCAGGCTGTGGGTCCCGGGGTTCAGGCTGCAGGTCTCGGGGTTCAGGCTGCAGGTCTCAGGGTTCAGACTGCAGTTCTCGAGGTTTAGGCTGCAGGTCCCGGGTTCAGGCTGCAGGTGTCAGGGTTCAGACTGCAGTTCTCGGGGTTTAGGCTGCAGGTCCCGGGTTCAGGCTGCGGTTCTCGGGGTTCAGGCTGTGGGTCTCGGTACTCAGGCTGCGGGTCTCGGGGTTCAGGCTGTGGGTCTCGGGTTTCAGGCTGCGGGTCTCGGGATTCAGGCTGCGGGACTCAGGCTGCAGGTCTCGGGGTTCAGGCTGCGGGTCTCGGGATTCAGGCTGCGGGTCTCGAGATTCAGGCTTCTGGTCTCGGGATTCAGACTGCAGTTCTCGGGGTTTAGGCTGCAGGTCCCGGGTTCAGGCTGCGGGTCTCGGGACTCAGGCTGCGGGTATCGGGACTCAGGCTGCGGGTCTCGGGATTCAGGCTGCGGGTCTCGGGACTCAGGCTGCGGGTCTCGGGACTCAGGCTGCGGGTCTCGGGTTCAGGCTGTGGGTCTCGGTAGTCAGGCTGCGGGTCTCGGGGTTCAGGCTGCGGGTCTCAGGGTTCAGGCTGTGGGTCTCGAGGTTCATGCTGCGGGTCCCGGGGGTTCAGGATGCGGGTCTCGGGGTTCAGGCTGCGGGTCTCGGGGTTCAGGCTGCAGGTCTCGGGGTTCAGGCTGTGGGTCTCGGTACTCAGGCTGCGGGTCTTGGGGTTCAGGCTGTGGGTCTCAGGGTTCAGGCGGCGGGTCTCGGGGTCCAGGCTGTGGGTCTCGGTACTCAGGCTGCGGGTCTCGGGGTTCAGGCTGTGGGTCTCGGGGTTCATGCGGCGGGTCCCGGGGGTTCAGGATGCGGGTCTCGGGGTTCAGGCTGCAGGTCCCCAGGCTTCGGAGCCCTGTTCTTCCCGTCAGATGGGACCTTTCTTCTGGGATCCCCTGTAATCAGATCCAGCTGATCGCTACATTGTATCGCGCAGTCTTCTAATGTCAATATTTACTCCACGGATACATTGTATCACAGAGCGCTGAACAGCGGAGATGATACACGACCTGCAGCTTTCAAGTTCACAGCTGCCCGATCCCTGAGGAGTATAGGAGGGGGATTGTGCCCAGATGTATACGGAGGGGGGCTGTGCCCTGATATATGCATATTGAGGGGGGACCCAACACTGTTGCCTCATTTGTAGCCAGTGTTTCCCCCGGATTCATTAGGAAGCAGTGAGCCCTTGTATAGAATTGATGTATTTACCCAGCGCCATCTGCTCCTTTCTGCTCCACGCTGTGGGGACATGGCATTGATTAACTGGGCGCTTCTCTGCTGGAGTTGGCAGGGTGTGCGCACTGTCTGGGTTTTGTTGCACTCTTTCTATTGCGTAAAGTGACCGTCATTGTCCTTTATAGCTTCTGCTGTTAGGGAGGCAAATATGCTACGATCTGTGTTGAGTGTGATGGGTTAATAAGCCTAATTGTGGGGCAGTGCACCTATATAATAGGGGTAGGTGACAACATTCTGCTGCTCTATTAGATGTTAGTGTGCAGCGCATGTAATGTGCTCAGTGATCGGCAGGGGTCGCTCTCGGCCCTTTCTCTGCCTCCTCCTGACATTATGGTGGGGCGTTATGTGGCTTGCACTAGTGACTATAGAGGGTCTCTGCTTAGTGCGCTGGTTCCTCCTGATTCGTGTGGGGTGAGGTTTGTATTTAGGTAGCATACATTATTCCTGCTGGAGCTGATGATGCGCAGCTTAGTGGCTCCTGGTGTGAGATTGATCATAATGTAATATATTATTCGTTTTTAATGTCATAAATTAAATGTAAAAGCCTGGAAATATCAGAATCATTGAAAAGTGAATGCCTTTATATTATATAACTAATGTGGGGGGCGTCCTGGGGTCTTAGTAGAGGTGCAGTTACCGGCCATGTTCCCAACTGTAGAAAGAGCTCTCCGGAAAGACTTGGAACAGAGAAGGTCGACCCTGCAAAAGAGAGGACATTGGTCTCTGGAGGCCAATATGGTGGAGGCTGAAGGCTACAACTGGTAGGGAAGGCTCCTTACAGTGGAGGATGGAGGAGACCTCTGGAAGTTGTCTCTAGAAATATGGAGCACCACACTGGGAAATGGACAGAGGTACCAGATAGAAAGGTCTGTCTTGTGGAATATAGAAGACACTGGTAAATGTGGAGGCCATTAATTGGTATATACAGGAGCTTCTCACAAAATTATAATATCATGAAAAAGTGAATTTATTTCAGTTCTTCAATACAGAAAGTGAATCTCCTATATTCTATAGAGACATTACACACATAGTGATCTATTCTATAGTCATTACACACAGAGTGATCTATTCTATAGAGTCATTACACACAGAGTGATCTATTCTATAGAGTCATTACACACAGAGTGATCTATTCTATAGAGTCATTACACAGAGTGATATATTCTATAGTCATTACACACAGAGTGATCTATTCTATAGAGTCATTAACACACAGTGATTCTTATTCTATAGTCATTACACACAGTGATCTATTCTATAGTCATTACACACAGAGTGATCTATTCTATAGAGTCATTACACACAGAGTGATCTATTCTATAGAGACATTACACACATAGTGATCTATTCTATAGTCATTACACACAGTGATCTATTCTATAGTCATTACACACAGAGTGATCTATTCTATAGAGTCATTACACACAGAGTGATCTATTCTATAGAGTCATTACACACAGAGTGATCTATTCTATAGAGTCATTACACACAGAGTGATCTATTCTAGAGTCATTACACACAGAGTGATCTCTTCTATAGTCATTACACACAGAGTGATCTATTCTATAGAGTCATTACACACAGAGTGATCTATTCTATAGAGACATTACACACAGTGATCTATTCTATAGAGACATTACACACAGTGATCTATTCTATAGTCATTACACACAGAGTGATCTATTCTATAGAGTCATTACACACAGTGATCTATTCTATAGAGTCATTACACACAGAGTGATCTATTCTATAGAGTCATTACACACAGAGTGATCTATTCTATAGAGTCATTACACACAGAGTGATCTATTCTATAGAGTCATTACACACAGAGTGATCTATTCTATAGAGACATTACACACAGTGATCCATTCTATAGAGTCATTACACACAGTGATCTATTCTATAGAGAATTACACACAGAGTGATCTATTCTATAGTCATTACACACAGAGTGATCTATTCTATAGAGTCATTACACACAGAGTGATCTATTCTATAGAGTCATTACACACAGAGTGATCCTATTCTATAAGTCATTACACACAGTGATCTATTCTATAGAGACATTACACACAGAGTGATCTATTCTATAGAGACATTACACACAGAGTGATCTATTCTATAGAGACATTACACACAGAGTGATCTATTCTATAGATCATTACACACAGAGTGATCTATTCTATAGAGTCATTACACACAGAGTCATCTATTCTATAGAGACATTACACACAGAGTGATCTATTCTATAGAGACATTACACACAGTGATCTATTCTATAGTATTACACACAGAGTGATCTATTCTATAGTCATTACACACAGAGTGATCTATTCTATAGTCATTACACACAGAGTGATCTATTCTATAGAGTCATTACACACAGAGTGATCTATTCTATAGAGTCATTACACACAGTGATCTATTCTATAGAGTCATTACACAGTGATCTATTCTATAGAGTCATTACACACAGAGTGATCTATTCTATAGAGTCATTACACATAGTGATCTATTCTATAGTCATTACAACAGAGTGATCTATTCTATAGAGTCATTACACACAGAGTGATCTATTCTATAGTCATTACACACAGAGTGATCTATTCTATAGAGTCATTACACACAGATGATCTATTCTATAGTCATTACACACAGAGTGATCTATTCTATAGTCATTACACAGAGTGATCTATTCTATAGTCATTACACAGAGTGATCTATTCTATAGTCATTACACAGAGTGATCTATTCTATAGTCATTACACACAGAGTGATCTATTCTATAGAGTCATTACACACAGAGTGATCTATTCTATAGAGACATTACACACAAGTGATCTATTCTATAAATCATTACACAGAGTGATCTATTCTATAGTCATTACACACAGAGTGATCTATTCTATAGAGTCATTACACACAGAGTGATCTCTTCTATAGTCATTACACACAGAGTGATCTATTCTATAGAGACATTACACACAAGTGATCTATTCTATAGAGACATTACACACAAGTGATCTATTCTATAGAGTCATTACACACAGTGATCTATTCTATAGAGTCATTACACACAGAGTGATCTATTTATAGAGTCATTACACACATAGTGATCTATTCTATAGTCATTACACACAGAGTGATCTATTCTATAGAGACATTACACACAGAGTGATCTATTCTATAGAGACATTACACACATAGTGATCTATTCTATAGAGTCATTACACACATAGTGATCTATTCTATAGTCATTACACAGAGTGATCTATTCTATAGAGTCATTACACACAGAGTGATCTATTCTATAGAGTCATTACACACAGAGTGATCTATTCTATAGAGTCATTACACACAGAGTGATCTATTCTATAGTCATTACACACAGAGTGATCTATTCTATAGAGTCATTACACACAGAGTGATCTATTCTATAGAGACATTACACACAGTGATCTATTCTATAGAGTCATTACACACATAGTGATCTATTCTATATAGTCATTACACACAGAGTGATCTATTCTATAGAGATCATTACACAGAGTGATCTATTCTATAGAGACATTACACACAGAGTGATCTATTCTATAGAGTCATTACACACAAGTGATCTATTCTATAGTCATTACACACAGAGTGATCTATTCTATAGAGTCATTACACACAGAGTGATCTATTCTATAGAGACATTACACACATAGTGATCTATTCTATAGAGCATTACACACATAGTGATCTATTCTATAGAGTCATTACACAGAGTGATCTATTCTATAGAGTCATTACACACAGAGTGATCTATTCTATAGAGTCATTACACACAGAGTGATCTATTCTATAGAGTCATTACACACAGAGTGATCTATTCTATAGTCATTACACACAGAGTGATCTATTCTATAGAGACATTACACACAGTGATCTATTCTATAGAGACATTACACACAGAGTGATCTATTCTATAGAGTCATTACACACATAGTGATCTATTCTATAGTCATTACACACAGAGTGATCTATTCTATAGAGTCATTACACACAGAGTGATCTATTCTATAGAGACATTACACACATAGTGATCTATTCTATAGAGACATTACACACATAGTGATCTATTCTATAGAGTCATTACACAGAGTGATCTATTCTATAGAGTCATTACACACAGAGTGATCTATTCTATAGAGTCATTACACACAGAGTGATCTATTCTATAGAGACATTACACACAGAGTGATCTATTCTATAGAGACATTACACACAGAGCGATCTATTCTATAGAGACATTACACACAGCGATCTATTCTATAGAGACATTACACACAGTGATCTGTTCTATAGAGAATTACACACAGTGATCTATTCTATAGAGTCATTACACACAGAGTGATCTATTCTATAGAGTCATTACACAGAGTGATCTATTCTATAGAGTCATTACACAGAGTGATCTATTCTATAGAGTCATTACACACAGAGTGATCTATTCTATAGTCATTACACACAGAGTGATCTATTCTATAGAGTCATTACACACAGAGTGATCTATTCTATAGAGACATTACACACAGAGTGATCTATTCTATAGAGTCATTACACAGAGTGATCTATTCTATAGAGTCATTACACAGAGTGATCTATTCTATAGATCATTACACACAGAGTGATCTATTCTATAGAGACATTACACAGAGTGATCTATTCTATAGAGTCATTACACACAGAGTGATCTATTCTATAGAGTCATTAAACACAGAGTGATCTATTCTATAGCGTCATTACACACAGAGTGATCTATTCTATAGTCATTACACACAGGTGATCTATTCTATAAGTCATTACACACAGAGTGATCTATTCTATAGTCATTACACACAGAGGGATCTATTCTATAGAGTCATTAAACACAGAGTGATCTATTCTATAGAGACATTACACACAGAGTGATCTATTCTATAGAGACATTACACACAGAGTGATCTATTCTATAGAGACATTACACACATAGTGATCTATTCTATAGAGACATTACACACAGTGATCTATTCTATAGAGTCATTACACAGAGTGATCTATTCTATAGAGTCATTACACCAGATGACTTATGAATTCATATCTATTAGAGTCATTACACACAGAGTGATCTATTCTATAGAGACATTACACAGAGTGATCTATTCTATAGAGCCATTACACACAGTGATCTATTCTATAGAGTCATTACACAGAGTGATCTATTCCACGTGTTTATTACTGTTAATGTTGTTGATGATTATGGCTTACAGCCAATGAAAACCCAGAAGTCATTATCTTAGTAAATTAGAATAATTAACAATAAACTCCTGTAAAGGCTCCTAAGCGTTTATAAAGGTCCTTAGTCTGTTTCAGTAGCTCCACAATTATGGGGAACGACTGCTGACCTGATAGATTTCCAGAAGGCAGTCACTGACACTCCACAAGGAAGGGAAGCCACAAAAGGTCATTGATAAAGAAGCCGGCTGTTCACACAGTGCTGTATCCAAGCAGATTAATGGAGAGTGGAGTGGAAGGAAAAAGTGTGGTAGAAAAAGGTGCACAAGCAACAGGGATAACCGCAGCCTTGAAAGGATTGTTAAGAAAAGGCCATTCAGTAATGTGGGGAGATTCACAAGGAGTGGACGCTGCTGGAGTCATTGCTTCAAGAGCCACCACACACAGACGTGTCCAGGACATGGACTACAAGTGTCACACTCATGTCACCACTCATGACCAATAGACACCGCCAGAAGCGTCTTACCTGGGCCAAGGAGAAGAAGAACCGGACTGTTGTCAGTGCTCCAAGGTGTTGTTCTCAGATGAAAGTAAATGTTGCAATTCATTTGGAAATCGCGGTCCCAGAGTCTGGAGGAAGAGTGGAGGCCACAATCCAAGCTGCTGGAGGTCTAGTGTGAAGTCTCCACCATCAATGATGGTTTGGGGAGCCATGTCATCTGCTGGTGTAGGTCCACTGTGTTTTATCAAGACCAAAGTCAGCGCAGCCGTCTACCAGGACATTTTACAGCACTTCATGCTTCCCTCTGCCGACAAGCTTTTTGGAGATGGAAATGTCATTCTCCAGCAGGACTTGGCCCCTGTCCACACTGCCAAAAGTACCAACACCTGGTGTACAAGCAACAGTATCACTGTGCTTGACTGGCAGCAAACTCGCCTGACCTTAACACTATAGAGAATCTATGGAGTATTGTCAAGAGGAAGATGAGACACCAAACCCCACAATGCAAACGAGCTGAAGGCTGCTATCAAAGCAACCTGGGCTTCCATAACCCCTCAGCAGTGCCACAGGCTGATCGCCTCCATGCCACGCTGCATTGATGCAGTAATTGATGCAAAAGGAGCCCGACCAAGTACTGAGTGCATTTACTGATCATACATTTCAGTAGGACATTTCAGATTTTAAAATCATTTTTCAGCTGTTGTTATAAAGTATCTAATTTACTGAGATAATGACTTTTGGGTTTTCATTGGCTGTAAGCCATAATCATCAACATTAACAGAAATAATCACGTAGAATAGATCACTCTGTGTGTAATGTCTCTATAGAATAGATCACTCTGTGTGTAATGTCTCTATAGAATAGATCACTCTGTGTGTAATGACTCTATAGAATAGATCACTCTGTGTAATGCTCTATAGAATAGATCACTCTGTGTGTAATGTCTCTATAGAATAGATCACTCTGTGTGTAATGACTCTATAGAATAGATCACTCTGTGTGTAATGACTCTTAGAATAGATCACTCTGTGGTAATGTCTCTATAGAATAGATCACTCTGTGTGTAATGACTCTATAGAATAGATCACTCTGTGTGTAATGACTATAATAGATCATTGTGTATGCTCTATAAAAATCACTTGTGTGTAATGTCTCTATAGAATAGATCACTCGTGTGTAATGTCTCTATAGAATAGATCACTCTGTGTGTAATGACTCTATAGAATAGATCACTCTGTTGTAATGACTCTATAGAATAGATCACTCTGTGTGTAATGACTCTATAGAATAGATTACTCTGTGTTAATGTCTCTATAGAATAGATCACTCTGTGTGTAATGTCTCTATAGAATAGATTACTTTTGTAGTTAAATAATCACTTGTGTAATGACTCTATAGAATAGATCACTCTGTGTGTAATGACTCTATAGAATAGATCACTCTGTGTGTAATGACTCTATAGAATAGATCACTCTGTGTGTAATGACTCTATAGAATAGATCACTCTGTGTAATGACTATAGAATAGATCACTCTGTGTGTAATGACTATAGAATAGATCACCTTGTGTAATGACTGTATAGAATAGATCACTCTGTATGTAATGACTCTATAGAATAGATCACTGTGTGTAATGACATAGAATAGATCACTCTGTGTGTAATGACTCTATAGAATAGATCACTCTGTGTGTAATGTCTCTATAGAATAGATCACTCTGTGTGTAATGACTATAGAATAGATCACTTGTGTGTAATGACTCTATAGAATAGATCACTCTGTGTGTAATGACTCTATAGAATAGATCACTCTGTGTGTAATGACTCTATAGAATAGATCACTCTGTGTGTAATGACTCTATAGAATAGATCACTCTGTATGTAATGACTCTATAGAATAGATCACTGTGTGTAATGACATATAATAGATCACTCTTGTGTGTAATTACTCTATGGAATAGATCACTCTGTGTAATGACTCTATAGAATAGATCACTCTGTGTGTAATGTCTCTATAGAATAGATCACTCTGTGTGTAATGTACTCTATAGAATAGATCACTCTGTGTGTAATGACTATAGAATAGATCACTGTGTGTAATGACTCTTAGAATAGATCACTCTGTGTGTAATGACTCTATAGAATAGATCACTCTGTGTGGTAATGACTCTATAGAATAGATCACTCTGTGTGTAATGACTCTATAGAATAGATCACTCTGTGTGTAATGACTCTATAGAATAGATCACTCTGTGTGTAATGACTATAGAATAGATCACTGTGTGTAATGACTCTAGAATAGATCACTCTGTGTGTAATGACTCTATAGAATAGATCACTCTGTGTGTAATGACTCTATAGAATAGATCACTCTGTGTGTAATGACTCTATAGAATAGATCACTCTGTGTGTAATGACTCTATAGAATAGATCACTCTGTGTGTAATGACTCTATAGAATAGATCACTCTGTGTGTAATGACTCTATAGAATAGATCACTCTGTGTGTAATGACTCTATAGAATAGATCACTCTGTGTGTAATGACTCTATAGAATAGATCACTCTGTGTGTAATGAATCTATAGAATAGATCACTCTGTGTGTAATGACTCTATAGAATAGATCACTTGTGTAATGACTCTATAGAATAGATCACTCTGTGTGTAATGTCTCTATAGAATAGATTACTCTGTGTAATGTCTCTATAGAATAGATCACTCTGTGTGTAATGCTCTATAGAATAGATTCACTCTGGTGTAATGTCTCTATAGAATAGATCACTCTGTGTGTAATGACTCTATAGAATAGATCACTCTGTGTGTAAATGTCTCTATAGATAATAGATCACTCTGTGTAATGACTATAGAATAGATCACTCTGTGTGTAATGACTATAGAATAGATCACTCTGTGTGTAATGACTATAGAATAGATCACTCTGTGGTAATGACTGTATAGAATAGATCACTCTGTATGTAATGACTCTATAGAATAGATCACTGTGTGTAATGACATAGAATAGATCACTCTGTGTGTAATGACTCTATAGAATAGATCACTCTGTGTGTAATGCTCTATAGAATAGATCACTCTGTGTGTAATGTCTCTATAGAATAGATCACTCTGTTGTGTAATGACTCTATAGAATAGATCACTCTGTATGTAATGACTCTATAGAATAGATCACTTGTATGTAATGACTCTATAGAATAGATCACTCTGTGTGTAATGACAATAGAATAGATCACTCTTGTGTAATTACTCTATAGAATAGATCTCTCTGTGTGTAATGACTATAGAATAGATCACTCTGTGTGTAATGACTATAGAATAGATCACTCTGTGTGTAATGACTCTATAGAATAGATCACTCTGTATGTAATGACTCTATAGAATAGATCACTCTGTATGTAATGATCTATAGAATAGATCACTGTGTGTAATGACCATAGAATAGATCACTCTTTGTGTAATTACTCTATAGAATAGATCTCTCTGTGTGTAATGACTATAGAATAGATCACTCTGTGTGTAATGACTCTATAGAATAGATCACTGTGTGTAATGACTCTATAGAATAGATCACTCTGTGTGTAATGTCTCTATAGAATAGATCACTGTGTGTAATGTCTCTATAGAATAGATCACTGTGTGGTAATGACTCTATAGAATAGATCACTCTGTGTGTAATGACTATAGAATAGATCACTCTGTGTGTAATAACTCTATAGAATAGATCACTCTGTGTGTAATGACTATAGAATAGATCACTCTGTGTGTAATGACTCTATAGAATAGATCACTCTGTGTGTAATGACTATAGAATAGATCACTCTGTGTGTAATGACTCTATAGAATAGATCACTCTGTGTGTAATGTCTCTATAGAATAGATCACTCTGTGTGTAATGACTCTATAAGAATAGATCACTCTGTGTGTAATGACTATAGAATAGATCACTGTGTGTAATGACTCTATAGAATAGATCACTCTGTGTGTAATGTCTCTATAGAATAGATCACTCTGTGTGTAATGTCTCTATAGAATAGATCACTCTGTGTGTAATGACTCTATAGAATAGATCACTGTGTGTAATGACTCTATAGAATAGATCACTCTGTGTGTAATGATTCTATAGAATAGATCACTCTGTGTGTAATGTCTCTATAGAATAGATCACTCTGTGTGTAATGACTCTATTAGAATAGATCACTCTGTGTGTAATGTCTCTTAGAATAGATCACTGTGTGTAATGTCTCTATAGAATAGATCACTCTGTGTGTAATGACTTTATAGAATATACAGCTCTGGCAAAAATGAAGAGGCCACCACATCCAATCCCTGTCATGGCCGCCCAATCTCCAGACCTGAACCCCACTGAAAACCTCTGGAATGTGATCAAGAGGAAGATGGATAGTCACAAGCCAAGAACTGCTTACATTATGTACCAGCAGTGGCATAAGGTCACCCAAAAGCCGTGTGACAGACTGGTGGAAAGCATGAAGACGCATGAAAGCTGTGATTACAAATCATGGTTATTCCACACAATATTGATTTCTGAACTCTTCCTGGTATAAAACATTAGTATTGTTGTTTCTAAATGATTATGACTTGTTTTTCTTAGCATTATTTGAGCTCTGCAGTTTTTAGTTATTTTGACCATTTTTCTTTGTCAGAAAATAAATACAAAATGTATTGCTTGGAAATTCGGAGACATGCGTCAGTAGTTTATAGACTAAAGGGTATGCCACACTAAGCGAGATCGCAAACGAGATCGCAATTGCGTGACCATTTATGACGCAGTAGCGATCTCGTTAGTGACTTAGCTGTGTGTGACATGTAGCAGCGATGTGGCCCCTGCTGAGATGTCGCTGATCGCTTATGAACGTTCTGAGCCGTTTTTTGGTCGTTGGTGTCCCGCTGGTGAGCCTGAATCGCTGAGTGTGACACCCTTTATGAACGACTTCACCAGCATCGCAGGCGGGACTAGGTTTTTCCCAACGACCGCAGAGGTCGTTATACAGATCGCTGATGAGTTGTGTTTCGAATCTAACAGCTAAGTCGCTAACGAGATCGCTACTGCGTCATAAATGGTGACGCAGTAGTGATCTCATTAGCGATCTCGTTTGTGATCTCGCTTAGTGTGGCATACCCTTAAAAGAACAATTTATATTTTGCTCAAAAATGTAAAGAGAAAAATCAGACAAACTGAACATTTGAAAGTGGTCTCTTAATTTTTGCCAGAGCTGTAAGAGTTTCGCTTTTCATATTGAAGAACTGAAATAAATTCACTTTTTGATGATATTCTAAATTTGTGAGAAGCTCCTGTACAGCTGTATAGAATGAGGGGCATAATTTCTAAGTGTCTCTGCAATGATGGAGATCCGCAAAGTCTTACTTATCTTTGGGAACATGTCTGAATTATGGAGGACACCATAGAAGTACAAATGTGTGGGATGGTCAAGGACAGGCCACAAGCCAACTGCCTTTGGGCATATAAAAGGCACCACGGCAATGTCTCTGGGCAGATGGAGGACACCACTGGCAATGTCTCTGGCAGATGGAGGGCACCACTGGAAATGTCTGGGCAGATGGAGGACACCACTGGCAGTGTCTCTGGGCAGATGGAGGGCACCCCTGGCAATGTCTCTGGGCAGGTGGAGGGCACCACTGGCAATGTCTCTGGGCAGATGGAGGACACCACTGGAAATGTCTCTGGGCAGATGGAGGGCACCACTGGCAATGTCTCTGGCAGATGGAGGGCACCACTGGAAATGTCTGGGCAGATGGAGGACACCACTGGCAGTGTCTCTGGGCAGATGGAGGGCACCCCTGGCAATGTCTCTGGGCAGGTGGAGGGCACCACTGGCAATGTCTCTGGGCAGATGGAGGACACCACTGGAAATGTCTGGGCAGATGGAGGACACCACTGGCAATGTCTCTGGGCAGATGGACGTCACCACTGGCAATGTCTCTGGGCAGATGGAGGGCACCACTGGCAATGTCTCTGGGCAGGTGGAGGGCACCACTGGCAGTGTCTCTGGGCAGGTGGAGGCACCACTGGCAGTGTCTCTGGGCAGGTGGAGGGCACCACTGGCAGTGTCTCTGGGCAGATGGAGGGCACCCTGGCAATGTCTCTGGGCAGATGGAGGGCACAACTGGAAATATCTTTGGGCAGATGAAGGGCACCACTGGCAATGTCTCTGGGCAGATGGAGGACACCACTGGAAATGTCTGGGCAGATGGGGACACCTGGCAATGTCTCTGGGCAGATGGAGGGCACCACTGGCAGTATCTCCGGGCTGATGGAGGGCACCACTCGCAGTGTCTCTGGGCAGATGGAGGACAAGATTGGAAATATCTCTGGGCAGACGGAGGGCACCACTGGCAATGTCTCTGGGCAGATGGAGGGCACCACTGGCAGTGTCTCTGGGCAGATGGAGGGCACCCCTGGCAATGTCTCTGGGGAGATGGAGGGCACAACTGGAAATATCTCTGGCAGATGGAGGACACCACTAGCAGTGTCTCCGGGCAGATGGAGGGCAAACCCCTGGGAGTGTCTCTGGGCAGATGGAGGACACCACTGGCAGTGTCCCCTGGGCATATGGAGGACACCACTGGCAGTGTCTCTGGGCAGGTGGAGGGTACCACTGGCAGTGTCTGGGCAGGTGGAGAGCACCACTGGCAGTGTCCCCTGGGCAGGTGGAGGACACCACTGGAAATATCTCTGGCAGATGGAGGACACCACCTAGCAGTGTCCCGGGCAGATGGAGGGCACCACTGGCAGTGTCTCTGGGCAGATGGAGGACAAACCCCTGGCAGTGTCTCTGGGCATATGGAGGACCCCCACTGGCAGTGTCTCTGGGCAGGTGGAGGGTACCACTGGCAGTGTCTCTGGCAGGTGCTCTCTGGCAGTGTCTCTGGGCAGATGGAGGACACCACTGGCAGTGTCTCGGGCAGTGGAGGGTACCACTGGCAGTGTTTTGGGCAGGTGGAGAGCACCACTGGCAATGTCTCTGGGCAGATGGAGGGCACAACTGGAAATATCTCTGGGCAGATGGAGGACACCACTAGCAGTGTCTCCCGGGGAGATGGAGGGCACCACGGGCAGTGTCTCTGGGCAGATGGAGGACACCACTGGCAGTGTCTCTGGGCATATGGAGGACACCACTGGCAGTGTCTCTGGGCAGGTGGAGGGTACCACTGGCAGTGTCTCTGGGCAGGTGCTCTCTGGCAGTGTCTCTGGGCAGATGGAGGACACCACTGGCAGTGTCTCTGGGCATATGGAGGACACCACTGGCAGTGTCTCT
>JARQOD010000687.1:101304-130067 GCA_033576555.1 Oophaga sylvatica
TCTAGAATAGATCACTCTGTGCGTAATGTCTCTATAAATAGATCACTCTGTGTTAATGACTCTATAGAATAGATCACTCTTGTGTAATGACTCTATAGAATAGATCACTGTGTGTAATGACTCTATAGAATAGATCACTCTGTGTGTAATGTCTCTATAGAATAGATCACTCTGTGTGTAATGACTCTATAGAATAGATCACCTGTGTGTAATGACTCTATAGAATAGATCACTCTGTGTGTAATGTCTCTATAGAATAGATCACTCTGTGTGTAATGACTCTATAGAATAGATCACTCTGTGTGTAATGACTCTATAGCATAGATCACTCTGTGTAATGACTCTATAGAATAGATCACTCTGTGTGTAATGACTCTATAGAATAGATCACTCTGTGTGTAATGACGCTATAGAATAGATCACTCTGTGTGAATGACTCTAGAATAGATCACTCTGTGCGTAATGTCTCTATAGAATAGATCACTTCTGTGTAATGACTCTAAAATAGATCACTCTGTGTGTAATGACTATAGAATAGATCACTGTGTGTAATGTCTCTATAGAATAGATCACTCTGTGTGTAATGTCTCTATAGAATAGATCACTCTGTGTGTAATGACTCTATAGAATAGATCACTCTGTGTGTAATGACTCTATAGAATAGATCACTCTGTGTGTAATGTCTCTATAGAATAGATCACTCTGTGTGTAATGACTATAGAATAGATCACTCTGTTGTAATGACTCTATAGAATAGATCACTCTGTGTGTAATGACTCTATAGAATAGATCACTCTGTGTAATGACTCTATAGAATAATTACTCTGTGTAATGTCTCTATAGAATAGATCACTCTGTGTGTAATGACTCTATAGAATAGATCACTCTGTGTGTAATGACTCTATAGAATAGATCACTCTGTGTGTAATGTCTCTATAGAATAGATCACTCTGTGTAATGACTATAGAATAGATCACTCTGTGTGTAATGACTATAGAATAGATCACTCTGTGTGTAATGACTATAGAATAGATCACTCTGTGTGTAATGTCTCTATAGAATAGATTACTCTGTGTAATGTCTCTATAGAATAGATCACTCTGTGTGTAATGACTCTAATAGAATAGATCACTCTGTGTGTAATGACTCTATAGAATAGATCACTCTGTGTGTAATGTCTCTATAGAATAGATCACTCTGTGTAATGACTATAGAATAGATCACTCTGTGTGTAATGACTATAGAATAGATCACTCTGTGCGTAATGACTGTATAGAATAGATCACTCTGTATGTAATGACTCTATAGAATAGATCACTGTGTGTAATGACAATAGAATAGATCACTCTGTGTGTAATGACTCTATAGAATAGATCACTCTGTGTGTAATGTCTCTATAGAATAGATCACTCTGTGTGTAATGACTATAGAATAGATCACTATGTGTGTAATGACTCTATAGAATAGATCACTCTGTGTGTAATGACTCTATAGAATAGATCACTCTGTGTGTAATGACTCTATAGAATAGATCACTCTGTGTGTAATGACTCTATAGAATAGATCACTCTGTATGTAATGACTCTATAGAATAGATCACTGTGTGTGTAATGACTCTATAGAATAGATCACTGTGTGTAATGACTCTATAGAATAGATCACTCTGTGTGTAATGACTCTATAGAATAGATCACTCTGTGTGTAATGACTCTATAGAATAGATCACTCTTTGTGTAATTACTCTATGGAATAGATCACTCTCTGTAATGACTCTATAGAATAGATCTCTCTGTGTGTAATGTCTCTATAGAATAGATCACTCTGTGTGTAATGTCTCTATAGAATAGATCACTCTGTGTGTAATGACTCTATAGAATAGATCACTGTGTGTAATGACTCTATAGAATAGATCACTCTGTGTGTAATGACTCTATAGAATAGATCACTCTGTGTGTAATGACTCTATAGAATAGATCACTCTGTGTGTAATGACTCTATAGAATAGATCACTGTGTGTAATGACTCTATAGAATAGATCACTCTGTGTGTAATGACTCTATAGAATAGATCACTCTGTGTGTAATGTCTCTATAGAATAGATCACTCTGTGTGTAATGACTCTATAGAATAGATCACTGTGTGTAATGACTCTATAGAATAGATCACTCTGTGTGTAATGATTCTATAGAATAGATCACTCTGTGTGTAATGTCTCTATAGAATAGATCACTCTGTGTGTAATGATCTATAGAATAGATCACTCTGTGTGTAATGTCTCTATAGAATAGATCACTCGTGTGTAATGTCTCTATAGAATAGATCACTCTGTGTGTAATGTCTCTATAGAATAGATCACTCTGTGTGTAATGTCTCTATAGAATAGATCACTCTGTGTGTAATGTCTCTATAGAATAGATCACTCTGTGTGTAATGTCTCTATAGAATAGATCACTCTGTGTGTAATGTCTCTATAGAATAGATCACTCTGTGTGTAATGTCTCTATAGAATAGATCACTCTGTGTGTAATGTCTCTATAGAATAGATCACTCTGTGTGTAATGTCTCTATAGAATAGATCACTCTGTGTGTAATGTCTCTATAGAATAGATCACTCTGTGTGTAATGTCTCTATAGAATAGATCACTCTGTGTGTAATGACTCTATAGAATAGATCACTCTGTGTGTAATGTCTCTATAGAATAGATCACTCTGTGTGTAATGACTCTATAGAATAGATCACTGTGTGTAATGACTCTATAGAATAGATCACTCTGTGTGTAATGTCTCTATAGAATAGATCACTCTGTGTGTAATGACTCTATAGAATAGATCACTGTGTGTAATGCTCTATAGAATAGATCACTCTGTGTGTAATGTCTCTATAGAATAGATCACTCTGTGTGTAATGTCTCTATAGAATAGATCACTGTGTGTAATGACTCTATAGAATAGATCACTCTGTGTGTAATGTCTCTATAGAATAGATCACTCTGTGTGTAATGCTCTATAGAATAGATCACTGTGTGTAATGACTCTATAGAATAGATCACTCTGTGTGTAATGATCTATAGAATAGATCACTCTGTGTGTAATGTCTCTATAGAATAGATCACTCTGTGTGTAATGACTCTATAGAATAGATCACTCTGTGTGTAATGTCTCTATAGAATAGATCACTCTGTGTGTAATGTCTCTATAGAATAGATCACTCTGTGTGTAATGCTCTATAGAATAGATCACTCTGTGTGTAATGTCTCTATAGAATAGATCACTCTGTGTGTAATGTCTCTATAGAATAGATCACTCTGTGTGTAATGTCTCTATAGAATAGATCACTCTGTGTGTAATGTCTCTATAGAATAGATCACTCTGTGTGTAATGTCTCTATAGAATAGATCACTCTGTGTGTAATGTCTCTATAGAATAGATCACTCTGTGTGTAATGCTCTATAGAATAGATCACTCTGTGTGTAATGTCTCTATAGAATAGATCACTCTGTGTGTAATGTCTCTATAGAATAGATCACTCTGTGTGTAATGTCTCTATAGAATAGATCACTCTGTGTGTAATGTCTCTATAGAATAGATCACTCTGTGTGTAATGTCTCTATAGAATAGATCACTCTGTGTGTAATGTCTCTATAGAATAGATCACTCTGTGTGTAATGTCTCTATAGAATAGATCACTCTGTGTGTAATGTCTCTATAGAATAGATCACTCTGTGTGTAATGTACTCTATAGAATAGATCACTCTGTGTGTAATGTCTCTATAGAATAGATCACTCTGTGTAATGACTCTATAGAATAGATCACTCTGTGTGTAATGACTCTATAGAATAGATCACTCTGTGTGTAATGACTCTATAGAATAGATCACTCTGTGTGTAATGACTATAGAATAGATCACTCTGTGTGTAATGACTTATAGAATAGATCACTCTGTGTGTAATGACTTATAGAATAGATCACTCTGTGTGTAATGACTATAGAATAGATCACTCTGTGTGTAATGACTATAGAATAGATCACTCTGTGTGTAATGACTATAGAATAGATCACTCTGTGTGTAATGACTCTATAGAATAGATCACTCTGTGTGTAATGCTCTATAGAATAGATCACTCTGTGTGTAATGTCTCTATAGAATAGATCACTCTGTGTGAATGACTCTATAGAATAGATCACTCTGTGTAATGACTCTATAGAATAGATCACTCTGTGTGTAATGTCTCTATAGAATAGATCACTCTGTGTGTAATGACTCTATAGAATAGATCACTCTGTGTGTAATGACTCTATAGAATAGATCACTCTGTGTGTAATGACTCTATAGAATAGATTACTCTGTGTGTAATGACTCTATAGAATAGATCACTCTGTGTGTAATGACTCTATAGAATAGATCACTCTGTGTGTAATGACTCTATAGAATAGATCACTCTGTGTGTAATGACTCTATAGAATAGATCACTCTGTGTGTAATGACTCTATAGAATAGATCACTCTGTGTGTAATGACTCTATAGAATAGATCACTCTGTGTAATGACTCTATAGAATAGATCACTGTGTGTAATGACTCTATAGAATAGATCACTCTGTGTGTAATGTCTCTATAGAATAGATCACTCTGTGTGTAATGTCTCTATAGAATAGATCACTCTGTGTGTAATGTCTCTATAGAATGATCACTGTGTGTAATGACTCTATAGAATAGATCACTCTGTGTGTAATGACTATAGAATAGATCACTCTGTGTGTAATGACTCTATAGAATAGATCACTCTGTGTGTAATGACTCATAGAATAGATCACTCTGTGTGTAATGACTCTATAGAATAGATCACTCTGTGTGTAATGACTCTATAGAATAGATCACTCTGTGTGTAATGACTCTATAGAATAGATCACTCTGTGTGTAATGTCTTAAAATAGATCACTCTGTGGTAATGTTCTATAGAATAATCACTCTGTGTGTAATGACTCTATAGAATAATCACTCTGTGTTAATGACTCTATAGAATAGATCACTCTGTGTGTAATGACTCATAGAATAGATCACTGTGTGTAATGACTCTATAGAATAGATCACTCTGTGTGTAATGTCTCTATAGAATAGATCACTCTGTGTGTAATGTCTCTATAGAATAGATCACTCTGTGTGTAATGACTCTATAGAATAGATCACTCTGTGTGTAATGACTCTATAGAATAGATCACTCTGTGTGTAATGACTCTATAGAATAGATCACTCTGTGTGTAATGACTCTATAGAATAGATCACTCTGTGTGTAATGTCTCTATAGAATAGATCACTCTGTGTGTAATGTCTCTATAGAATAGATCACTCTGTGTGTAATGACTCTATAGAATAGATCACTCTGTGTGTAATGTCTCTATAGAATAGATCACTCTGTGTGTAATGTCTCTATAGAATAGATCACTCTGTGTGTAATGTCTCTATAGAATAGATCACTGTGTGTAATGTCTCTATAGAATAGATCACTCTGTGTGTAATGACTCTATAGAATAGATCACTCTGTGTGTAATGACTCTATAGAATAGATCACTCTGTGTGTAATGTCTCTATAGAATAGATCACTCTGTGTGTAATGTCTCTATAGAATAGATCACTCTGTGTGTAATGACTCTATAGAATATACAGCTCTGGCAAAAATTAAGAGACCACCACATCCAATCCCTGTCATGGCCGCCCAATCTCCAGACCTGAACCCCACTGAAAACCTCTGGAATGTGATCAAGAGGAAGATGGATAGTCACAAGCCAAGAACTGCTTACATTATGTACCAGGAGTGGCATAAGGTCACCCAAAAGCCGTGTGACAGACTGGTGGAAAGCATGAAGACGCATGAAAGCTGTGATTACAAATCATGGTTATTCCACACAATATTGATTTCTGAACTCTTCCTGGTATAAAACATTAGTATTGTTGTTTCTAAATGATTATGAACTTGTTTTCTTAGCATTATTTGAGCTCTGCAGTTTTTAGTTATTTTGACCATTTTTCTTTGTCAGAAAATAAATACAAAATGTATTGCTTGGAAATTCGGAGACATGCTGTCAGTAGTTTATAGACTAAAGGGTATGCCACACTAAGCGAGATCGCAAACGAGATCGCAATTGCGTGACCATTTATGACGCAGTAGCGATCTCGTTAGTGACTTAGCTGTGTGTGACATGTAGCAGCGATGTGGCCCCTGCTGAGATGTCGCTGATCGCTTATGAACGTTCTGAGCCGTTTTTTGGTCGTTGGTGTCCTGCTGGTGAGCCTGAATCGCTGAGTGTGACACCCTTTATGAACGACTTCACCAGCATCGCAGGCGGGACTAGGTTTTCCCAACGACCGCAGAGGTCGTTATACAGATCGCTGATGAGTTGTGTTTCGAATCTAACAGCTAAGTCGCTAACGAGATCGCTACTGCGTCATAAATGGTGACGCAGTAGTGATCTCATTAGCGATCTCGTTTGTGATCTCGCTTAGTGTGGCATACCCTTAAAAGAACAATTTATATTTTGCTCAAAAATGTAAAGAGAAAAATCAGACAAACTGAACATTTGAAAGTGGTCTCTTAATTTTTGCCAGAGCTGTAAGAGTTTCGCTTTTCATATTGAAGAACTGAAATAAATTCACTTTTTGATGATATTCTAAATTTGTGAGAAGCTCCTGTACAGCTGTATAGAATGAGGGGCATAATTTCTAAGTGTCTCTGCAATGATGGAGATCCGCAAAGTCTTACTTATCTTTGGGAACATGTCTGAATTATGGAGGACACCATAGAAGTACAAATGTGTGGGATGGTCAAGGACAGGCCACAAGCCAACTGCCTTTGGGCATATAAAAGGCACCACTGGCAATGTCTCTGGGCAGATGGAGGGCACCACTGGCAATGTCTCTGGGCAGATGGAGGGCACCACTGGAAATGTCTGGGCAGATGGAGGACACCACTGGCAGTGTCTCTGGGCAGATGGAGGGCACCCCTGGCAATGTCTCTGGGCAGGTGGAGGGCACCACTGGCAATGTCTCTGGGCAGATGGAGGACACCACTGGAAATGTCTGGGCAGATGGAGGACACCACTGGCAATGTCTCTGGGCAGATGGACGTCACCACTGGCAAATGTCTGGGCAGATGGAGGGCACCACTGGCAATGTCTCTGGGCAGTGGAGGGCACCACTGGCATGTCTCTGGGCAGGTGGAGGGCACCACTGGCAGTGTCTCTGGCAGTGGAGGCACCACTGGCAGTGTCTCTGGGCAGATGGAGGGCACCCTGGCAATGTCTCTGGGCAGATGGAGGGCACAACTGGAAATATCTTTGGGCAGATGGAGGGCACCACTGGCAATGTCTCTGGCAGATGGAGGACACCACTGGAAATGTCTGGGCAGATGGAGGACACCACTGGCAATGTCTCTGGGCAGATGGAGGGCACCACTGGCAGTATCTCGGGCTGATGGAGGGCACCACTCGCAGTGTCTCTGGGCAGATGGAGGCAAGATTGGAAATATCTCTGGGCAGACGGAGGGCACCACTGGCAATGTCTCTGGGCAGATGGAGGCAACCACTGGCATGTCTCTGGGCAGATGGAGGCACCCCTGGCAATGTCTCTGGGCAGATGGAGGGCACAACTGGAATATCTCTGGGCAGATGGAGGGACACCACTAGCAGTGTCTCGGGCAGATGGAGGGCACCACTGGCAGTGTCTCTGGGCAGATGGAGGACCCACTGCATGTCTCTGGCATATGGAGACACCACTGGCAGTGTCACTGGCAGGGAGGTACCACTGGCAGTGTCTGGGCAGTGGAGAGCACCACTGGCATGTCTCTGGGCAGGTGGAGGACACACTGGAAATATCTCTGGGCAGATGGAGGACACCACTAGCAGTGTCTCTGGGCAGATGGAGGGCACAACTGGAAATGTCTCTGGGCAGATGGAGTTCACCACTGGCAGTGTCTCTGGGCAGATGGAGGGCACCACTTGCAGTGCCTCTGGGCAGATGAAGGACACCACTGGAAATGTCTTTGGGCAGATGGGGGAACCACTGGCAGTGTCTCTGGGCAGATGGAGGGCCCCACTGGCAGTGTCTCTGGGCAGATGGAGGGCACCACTGGCAGTGTCTCTGGGCAGGTGGAGGGCACCACTGGAAATGTCTCTGGGCAGATGGAGGACACCACTGGAAATGTCTCTGGGCAGATGGAGGGCACCACTGGCAGTGTCTCTGGGCAAGTGGAGGACACCACTGGCAGTGTCTCTGGGCAGGTGGAGGACACCACTGGAAATGTCTCTGGGCAGGTGGGGACACCACTGGCAGTGTCTCTGGGCAAGTGGAGGACACCACTGGCAATGTCTCTGGGTAGATTGACACCACTGGAAATGTCTCTGGGTAGATGGAGGACACCACTGGAAATGTCTCATGGGCAGATGGAGGGACACCACTGGAAATGTCTCTGGGCAGATGGAGGAGCACCACTGGAAATGTCTCTGGGCAGATGGAGGGCACCACTGGCAGTGTCTCTGGGCAGGTGGCGGACACCACTGGCAGTGTCTTTGGCAGATGGAGGACACCACTGGAAATGTCTCTGGGCAGATGGAGGGCACCACTGGCAGTGTCTCTGGGCAGGTGGAGGACACCACTGGCATGTCTCTGGCAGATGGAGGACACCACTGGCAGTGTCTCTGGGCAGATGGAGGGCACCACTGGAATGTCTCTGGGCAGATGGAGGACACCACTGGAAATGTCTCTGGGCAGATGGAGGGCACCACTGGCAGTGTCTCTGGGCAGGTGGAGGACACCACTGGCAATGTCTCTGGGTAGATGGAGGACACCACTGGCAATGTCTCTGGGCAGGTGGAGGACACCACTGGCAGTGTCTCTGGGCAGATGGAGACACCACTGGAAATGTCTCTGGGCAGGTGGAGGGCACCACTGGCAATGTCTCTGGGCAGGTGGAGGACACCACTGGCAATGTCTCTGGGCAGATGGAGGACACCACTGGCAGTTGTCTCTGGGCAGGTGGAGGCACCACTGGCAATGTCTCTGGGCAGGTGAGAGGACACCACTGGCATGTCTCTGGGCAGATGGAGGGCACCACTGGAAATGTCTCTGGGCAGATGGAGGGCACCACTGGAAATGTCTCTGGGCAGATGGAGGCAACACTGGCAGTGTCTCTGGGCAGGTGGAGGGCACCACTGGCAATGTCTCTGGGCAGGTGGAGGACAACACTGGCAGTGTCTCTGGGCAGGTGGAGGACACCACTGGCAGTGTCTCTGGGCAGGTGGAGGGCACCACTGGCAGTGTCTCTGGGCGGGTGGAGGGCACCACTGGCAGTGTCTCTGGGCAGGTGGAGGCACCACTGGCAGTGTCTCTGGGCAGATGGAGGACACCACTGGCAGTGTCTCTGGGCAGGTGGAGGACACCACTGGCAGTGTCTCTGGGCAGATGGAGGACACCACTGGCAGTGTCTCTGGGCAGATGGAGGACAACACTGGCAGTGTCTCTGGGCAGGTGGAGGGCACCACTGGCAATGTCTCTGGGCAGGTGGAGGACACCACTGGCAGTGTCTCTGGGCAGGTGGAGGGACACCACTGGCATGTCTCTGGGCAGGTGGAGGGCACCACTGGCAGTGTCTCTGGGCAGATGGAGGGCACCACTGGCAATGTCTCTGGGCAGATGGAGGACAACACTGGCAGTGTCTCTGGGCAGGTGGAGGCACCACTGGCAATGTCTCTGGGCAGGTGGAGGGCACCACTGGCAGTGTCTCTGGGCAGGTGGAGGCACCACTGGCAGTGTCTCTGGGCAGGTGGAGGCACCACTGGCAATGTCTCTGGGCAGATGGAGGACACCACTGGCAATGTCTCTGGGCAGGTGGAGGCACCACTGGCAATGTCTCTGGGCAGGTGGAGGCACCACTGGCATGTCTCTGGGCAGATGGAGGACACCACTGGCAATGTCTCTGGGCAGTGGAGGACACCACTGGCAATGTCTCTGGGCAGATGGAGGGACACACTGGCAGTGTCTCTGGGCAGATGGAGGACACCACTGGCAATGTCTCTGGGCAGGTGGAGGACACCACTGGCAGTGTCTCTGGGCAGATGGAGGACACCACTGGCAATGTCTCTGGGCAGGTGGAGGGCAACCACTGGCGGAGAATGTTCTCTGGGCAGGTGGAGGACACCACTGGCAATGTCTCTGGGCAGATGGAGGGACACCACTGGCAATGTCTCTGGGCAGGTGGAGGGCACCACTGGCAATGTCTCTGGGCAGTGGAGGCACCACTGGCAATGTCTCTGGGCAGTGGAGGCACACTGGCAGTGTCTCTGGCAGTGGAGGCACCACTGGCAATGTCTCTGGGCAGATGGAGGACAACACTGGCAATGTCTCTGGGCAGGTGGAGGGCACCACTGGCAGTGTCTCTGGGCAGATGGAGGGCACCACTGGCAATGTCTCTGGGCAGATGGAGGACAACACTGGCAGTGTCTCTGGGCAGATGGAGGACAACACTGGCAGTGTCTCTGGGCAGGTGGAGGGCACCACTGGCAATGTCTCTGGGCAGGTGGAGGACAACCACTGGCAATGTCTCTGGGCAGATGGAGGACAACACTGGCAGTGTCTCTGGGCAGTGGAGGACACCACTGGCAGTGTCTCTGGGCAGGTGGAGGGCACCACTGGCAATGTCTCTGGGCAGGTGGAGGCACCACTGGCAATGTCTCTGGGCAGGTGGAGGACACCACTGGCAGTGTCTCTGGGCAGGTGGAGGACACCACTGGCAGTGTCTCTTTCCATCAGTGGTGAATGTCTCTTTAAATCTACCACTGACCGAGCTTCGAGGCGATGGGGGACATGACTGGTGATTTTTGAGAACACCATTCTCAGAGTTTATCTGCAGGGTTATTTCCATGTTGTGTACTTCCTCACTTGTCCGCAGTCACAGTGTATATCGGTTATGTCCCAGGTCACACGCTGGTATGACATGGTATTATATGACGTAGAGCAGGACAGATAGTTACTCTGAACCTTGCAGAGCTGCCTCTGTGCTTAGACTATTCGTGGTATACAGGTCCATCACCTGCGGTATACATGGAGTCTGATCAGATGCAATGTGGTGGGGTCTTTTCTCTTATATGGGTGTCACGGGAGCTCCCCTCATTCCTGAGCACAGTGTGCCCCCCCACCCTCCATATTACACAGAGAGGAATTTGAAACTTGTACCTGCAGGTCCTTGTGTGGCCTGCAGGGGGCGATGTGCTCCAGCTGCCGACCATTGTCTCTTCTGGGGGTGTACCTGGGATTTGGGGTCTTTTTATTATTTTTATTTTGTGTGGAGGGGGGCACTTGTAATATTGTGAGAATGTTACTCAGACTGAAGGGGATGGCACAGCAGACCCCTAACAATCATACACACTTACCCAGGTGATTTATAGAAGTGGGATTATGGGGCTGATGACAGTACAAGGAGCTGCTGGGTGCAGGAAAATGGGAATGACGGGAGATTGGATGGTGAGTGTATTGGGACATGGATGATGGGAGTGCTACATTGTGCCATACAACATGAATTCTATATTGAGTCCATAGTGAAAGGGGATGATGTGCCCTGGATGATGGGAGTGATAGTGTGTAATATTGGTGATAAGGCCGGTCTGCTTTTCCTGGTGTCGGTGTCGGATTCTTGTGGTTTTCGGTCCAATTGCCACTTTACACATCAGCGGAGTCTCAGGCCTCTTTCACACATCCGTTTTTTGGTGTCAGGCATAATCCGTCAAATGCCTGGAGGGACGGATCCGGCGCTGAAATGAAAAAACTGATGCAACAGATCATTTTTTTTTTAGCTGGATCCGACCTGAACTTTTGAACCCGGAAAAATAAGTTTTGGAGCCAGAAAATGCAGGTTTGCATGTCCGGAGACAGTGGAAAATGTAGTAGTAGTAGTGGTAGTAGTAGTGGTGGTAGTAGTGGTAGTGGTAGTAGTGGTGGTAGTGGTAGGTGTGTAGTAGTGGTAGTAGTAGTGGTAGTGGTAGTAGTAGTGGTAGTAGTAGTAGTAGTGGTAGTAGTAGTGGTAGTAGTAGTAGTGTAGTGGTAGTAGTAGTGGTAGTAGGTAGTGGTAGTAGTAGTGGTAGTAGTAGTGGTGTATTAAGTTAGTAAGTGGTAGTAGTAGTGTAGTAGTAGTAGTGTGTAGTAGTAGTAAATGGTAGTAGTGGTAGTAGTAGTAGTAGTGTGGTGTGTAGTAGTGGTAGTAGTATGTAGTAGTATAGTGTAGTAGTAGGTAGTAGTGGTAGTTGGTGTAGTAGTAGTAGTAGTATAGTAGTAGTATAAGTAGTAGTAGTAGTAGTATGTAGTAGTATGTAGGAGGTATAGTGGAGTAGTAGTAGTGTAGGTATGTAGTAGTGGTAGTGGTAGTAGTGTAGTAGTAGTAGTGGTAGTAGTAGTAGTAGGTAGTAGTAGTAGTAGTGTAGTAGTAGTAGTGGTAGTAGTATAGTAGTAGTGGTAGTAGTAGTGGTAGGTAGTAGTGAGTAGTGGTAGTAGTGAGTAGTAGTGTAGTAGTGGTAGTGTAGTAGTAGGTGGTAGTATAGTAGTAGTGGTAGTGTAGTAGTAGTAGTGTAGTAGTGTAGTAGTAGTGTGTAGTGGTAGTAGTAGTAGTAGTGGTAGTGTAGTGGTAGTAGTAGTAGTAGTAGTATAGTGGTAGTAGTGAGTATGTAGTAGTGGTAGTAGTGGTATAGTTAGTAGTGGTAGTTAGTAGTAGTAGTGGTAGTGGTAGTAGTATAGTGGTAGTTAGTAGGTAGTGTAGTAGTATGGTAGTAGTATATGGTAGTGAGTTAGTAGCAGTAGTGGTAGTAGTGGTAATGGTAGTAGTAGTCCTTGATTTCCAGAATCCGGATCAGTCTTTTGACGGATTTCACAAAAGACTGGTCCGGTTCCATACACTTGTATTATTTCTGGCCGCCTGATGCGCTTATTCAGGCACTATCAGGCGGCTCTGGAAAAATAAAAAACGTTGCAGTCACCGTTTCGTCCAGCCGCTGGAATGTACATTTCCGCCGGATCCGGACAAAAAATGATGCAACACAACGACATCAGGCGCGATCCGGCGCTAATGAAAGTCAATGCTAAAAAAAAAATGGTACCGGATCCGTTTTTTTAACAACACGCCGGATCGCGCCTGAAGTAAAAAAACGGATGTGTGAAAGAGGCCTCAGGTATCACATCCTGGATGACCTGGACAGTGGGGGTCCCCTCCAGGGCTGAGTGTAAATCCCACCCATAACCTGGACTGTTTTTCTCTGTTGTCGGTCTCTGATTTGTAAGATACAGCACTGGAAGCATACAGCCATAAATACAACTCTTTATTGAAAAAACTTCACATACATAACAATTAACAAGTAAAATGTATAAAAACGGGATGTATGTCCAGTTTGCTCCCATAGGTACATATGCAAGTTATGGCAAATATATCTAACAGGGTCTATTGTCTAGAGTATACCGTATATACTCGTGTATAAGCCGAGATTTTCAGCACCTTTTTTCGTGCTGAAAATGCCCCCTCGGCTTATACACGAGTCATAGGGCAGAAACCAGCGGGGGAGGGGATGCAGCGGCAGGAGCCGGTGGCTGGGATCATACTCACCCCTCCCCGTGCCATCGCTGAGGGTCCCTGCAATCCTGCGTTCCCCGGCTTCCTGCAGCTCTTCAGCACTGAGCGGTGATGTAATACCGCTCATTAAGGTCATGTAATATGGACGCGACGCCACTCCATGGGCGTGGTTCTCATATTCATGGCCTTAATGAGCGGTATTACATCACCGCTCAGTGCTGGAGAGCTGCAGGAAGCGGGGAGAACGCAGGATTGCAGGGACCCTCAGCGATGGCACGGGGAGGGTGAGTATGATGGAGGAGAGGACAAGGAGCACGGAGCTGGACGGGGGATAGAACGCTGGACGGGGGGGGAGAACGGAGGATGGGGGAAGCTGGAGCAGGACGGGGGGGAGGACGGGGGAAGCATGGAGGAGGATGGGGGGGGAGGACGGGGGAAGCATGGAGGAGGACAATGAGCACGGAGCAGGACGGGGGGGGGCACAGGAGGACGGAGAGAGTATGGGGGAGTACAGAGGAGAATGGGGGAGCACAGAGCTGGATGGGGGCAGCACAGAGCAGGAGGGCAGTTTATACACCCGGCTTATACACGAGTCAATAAGTTTTCCCAGTTTTTTGTGGCAAAATTAGGGGGGTCGGCTTATACACGGGTCGGCTTATACATGAGTATATACAGTATATTGATATTGTATATCATGAAAATATAATGGCTCTGTAAAGTCAAGTCCAATATCTTAGATATACACAAACACTGTGCATCACAACTAATAGATGATATGAGAAGTCTGCGGTGTTGTATAATAACATGCATATAGGCCACATATCATAGTGAACCCTATACTGTAACTTGTAGCATGTAATAATGCACATAGTGGTCACTGTGATAGGACCATTATTCACAACGGTATAATGTCAGGTGACATATGGCATAAAAAGATGCCTGTTAAGGCCAATATAGCAAGACACAGAGATAATGATCCTGGAGAGCACCATGCAGTATATTCATGATAATACAGACATAGCCATAAAACACATACGACCTTAGTAAGAGCCTGGATTCCCCGACGCGCGTTTCGCGTTAGCTTCGTCTTGGGGGGGTGTGTAGATGTAATGTAGAATATAGTGTGCCCTTATATATCCTTCCCAGCCATAAACTTTGCCGGCTTGATGTCCCACACGTGAGCAGAATCGCCCGGCCTCCAGCGTGTGACGTACCATGGAGGTGCCCCGCCAGCCGTGCAGCCACTTCCCATCCGCCACGTCAGAGTGAGGAGGAACCTGCTACGAGCCCGGCTGGACGCATCACCACGGCAACGCACAGCATCGCGGGATTGCGTCGCCAGACCACGCCCCCGTCCGACATGTCAGGACAGAAGGGCGGTGCCACAGCGATCTGACGAAAACATCCCAGCGATGCTATGCTGGAAATGCCGAGCGACTCGACACACATGAACGGCATGATGATAGTGTACTAGTTAGCATAGCAATAAATGCTTATTGAAATAATGCAAGGCCAGTGTGTGGATTATCAAATGACAGGTAGAAAGATAGACCGGAACTAAATAAGAGATAATTACAAAAAACCTTATACAATCTCCAATTTGTGTACATGTATATAGCTCTATATCCTCTATAAATGCAAGACAAAATGGTGAAACAAAAGAAATAAAAAAATTGTCCAAAGGCAAGCACTGAATGAAGTGCGTAACCTGAAAGAGGTAGTGCTAAAACCTGCGGACAAAGGGGGTAATGTGGTGATATGGCCAGTCAAAATGTCTGAAAAGGAAGCCCTAGGACAGTGACGGGACACTGAATGCCATCATAAAATGACTTCCAATCCAACTACAGCATATTTTAATGAGATTCGTGATATTCGGGAGGAAGCATTTGTAGAGGGCACCATTTCTAAAGATCTAAGAGATAATTTGATACCCAAATATCCAAAGGTAACACGTCGGACGGGGGGCGTGGTCTGGCGACGCAATCCCGCGATGCTGTGCGTTGCCGTGGTGATGCGTCCAGCCGGGCTCGTAGCAGGTTCCTCCTCACTCTGACGTGGCGGATGGAAGTGGCTGCACGGCTGGCGGGGGCACCTCCATGGTACGTCACACGCTGGAGGCCGGGCGATTCTGCTCACGTGGGGACATCAAGCGGCAAAGTTTATGGCTGGGAAGGATATATAAGGCACACTTATTCTACATTACATCTACACCCCCCCCCAAGACGAAGCTAACGCGAAACGCGCGTCGGGGATCCAGGCTCTTACTAAGGTCGTATGTTTTTATGGCTATGTCTGTATTATCATGAATATACTGCATGGTGCTCTCCAGGATCATTATCTCTGTGTCTTGCTATATTGGCCTTAACAGGCATCTTTTTATGCCATATGTCACCTGACATTATATCGTTGTGAATAATGGTCCTATCACAGTGACCACTATGTGCATTATTACATGCTACAAGTTACAGTATAGGGTATCCTATGATATGTGGCCTATATGCATGTTATTATACAACACCGCAGACTTTCTCATATCATCTATTAGTTGTGGAGCACACTGTTTGTGTATATCTAAGATATTGGACTTGACATTATGTCATTATGAATATGGTCTTTTTATATTAACCACTGTGTGTATCACTCCATGCTATAGTTACTATACTGGTATTACTGGGGTCCATACGCATGCCTATATGCAGCACCTGCAATTGAGAATAAATTCCTCAATTATTTAGTATTTGTGGAGCACAGTGTTTGTGTATATCTAAGATATTGGACTTGACTTTACAGACCATTATATTTTCATGATATACAATATCAATATATACTCTAGACAATAGACCCCGTTAGATATATTTGCCATAACTTGCATATGTACCTATGGGAGCAGACTGGACATACATCCCGTTTTTATACATTTTACTTGTTAATTGTTATGTATGTGAAGGTTTTTTCAATAAAGACTTGTATTTATGGCTATATGCTTCCAGTGCTTTTTGGATTTGCATTTACAATGGGAAGTGCCATTTGTTTAGGTCTATATCTTTAGGATATTTTATAAGATACAGGTCCAGGATCTGAGATTTATCCTGGACATATTCTATATGCATGAGAGAAGGACTGCAGTGTCTGAGCCATGGTGAGAGTTGTAGTCCCTGCTGCTTATCTTATAGGATGAGGCAGTGACTCAGCAGAATCTCCAGAATCTGTTATTTCTTGGCAGCAGCAGAGGAGGAGATGCTGCAGATGAAGTCATCAGATGGTGAGATCATCGGACGCAGCGTCCTGTCATCTGATGTCATCAGGTCCGTGTATCTCATCACAATGAGGCTTCAGCGGAAACATGCGTCAAACACAGAGCCCCCCGCACAGACTGAACCGGCCCGAGTACGGGCCACGCAGAGCCCCTGCACAGACTGAACCGGCCCGACTATGGGCCCCGCAGAGCCCCTGCACAGACTGAACCGGCCCGAGTACGGGCCACGCAGAGCCCCCTGCACAGACTGAACCGGCCCGACTATGGGCCACGCAGAGCCCCTGCACAGACTGAACCGGCCCGAGTACGGGCCACGCAGAGCCCCTGCACAGACTGAACCGGCCCGACTATGGGCCCCGCAGAGCCCCCTGCACAGACTGAACCGGCCGAGTACGGGCCACGCAGAGCCCCCTGCACAGACTGAACCGGCCCGACTATGGGCCCCGCAGAGCCCCCTGCACAGACTGAACCGGCCCGAGTACGGGCCACGCAGAGCCCCCTGCACAGACTGAACCGGCCCGACTATGGGCCCCGCAGAGCCCCCTGCACAGACTGAACCGGCCCGAGTACGGGCCACGCAGAGCCCCTGCACAGACTGAACCGGCCCGACTATGGGCCCCGCAGAGCCCCCTGCACAGACTGAACCGGCCCGAGTACGGGCCACGCAGAGCCCCCTGCACAGACTGAACCGGCCCGACTATGGGCCCCGCAGAGCCCCTGCACAGACTGAACCGGCCCAACTATGGGCCACGCAGAGCCCCCTGCACAGAATGAACCGGCCCGACTATGGGCCACGCAGAGCCCCCTGCACAGACTGAACTGGCCCGAGTACGGGCCACGCAGAGCCCCCTGCACAGACTGAACCGGCCCGACTATGGGCCACGCAGAGCTCCCTGCACAGACTGAACCAGCCCGACCATGGGCCACGCAGAGCCCCTGCACAGACTGAACCAGCCTGACTATGGGCCAGGCAGAGTCTCCTGCAAAGACTGAGCCGGCCCGACCATGGGCCACGCATAGCCCCCAGCACAGACTGAACCGGCCCAACTATGGGCCACGCAGAGCCCCCTGCACAGACTGAACCGCCAAGACTATGGGCCACGCAGAGCTCCCTGCACAGACTGAACTGGCCCGACTATGGGCCACGCTGAGCCCCCTGCACAGACTGAACCGGCCCGACTATGGGCTACGCAGAGCCCCCTGCACAGACTGAACCGCCGGCCCGACTATGGGCCATGCAGAGCCTCCTGCATAGACTGAACCGGCCCGACTATGGGCCACACATAGCCCCCTGCACAGACTGAACCGGCCCGACTATGGGCCACGCAGAGCCTCCTGCATAGACTGAACCGGCCCGACTATGGGCCACACATAGCCCCCTGCACAGACTGAACCAGCCCGACTATGGGCTACGCAGAGCCCCCTGCACAGACTGAACCGCCCGACTATGGGCCACGTAGAGCCCCCTGCACAAACTGAACCGGCCCGACTATGGGCCACGCAGAGCCCCCTGCACAGACTGAACCGGCCCGACTATGGGCCACGCAGAGCTCCCTGCACAGACTGAACCGGCCCGACTATGGGCCACGCTGAGCCCCCTGCACAGACTGAACCGGCCCGACTATGGGCTACGCAGAGCCCCCTGCACAGACTGAACCGCCGGCCCGACTATGGGCCACGCAGAGCCTCCTGCATAGACTGAACCGGCCTGACTATGGGCCACACATAGCCCCCTGCACAGACTGAACCGGCCCGACTATGGGCTACGCAGAGCCCCCTGCACAGACTGAACCGCCCGACTATGGGCCACGCAGAGCCTCCTGCACAGACTGAACCGGCCCGACTATGGGCCACGCAGAGCCTCCTGCATAGACTGAACCGGCCCGACTATGGGCCACACATAGCCCCCTGCACAGACTGAACCAGCCCGACTATGGGCTACGCAGAGCCCCCTGCACAGACTGAACCGCCCGACTATGGGCCACATAGAGCCCCCTGCACAAACTGAACCGGCCCGACTATGGGCCACGCAGAGCCCCCTGCACAGACTGAACCGGCCCAAATATGGGCCACGCAGAGCCCCCTGCACAGACTGAACAGCCCGACTATGGGCCACTCAGAGCTCCCTGCACAGACTGAACCTGCCTGACTATGGGCCACTCAGAGCTCCCTGCACAGACTGAACCTGCCTGACTATGGGCCACTCAGAGCCCCCTGCACAGACTGAACCGGCCCGACCATGGGCCACGCAGAGCCCCCTGCACAGACTGAAGCGGCCCGACTATGGGCCACGCAGAGCCCCCTGCACAGACTGAACCGGCCCGACTATGGGCCACGCAGAGCCCCCTGCACAGACTGAACCGGCCCTACTATGGGCCACGCAGAGCCCCCTGCACAGACTGAACCGGCCCGACTATGGGCCACGCAGAGCCCCCTGCACAGACTGAACCGGCCCGACCATGGGCCACGCAGAGCCTCCTGCACAGACTGAACCGGCCAGACTATGGGTTACGCAGAGCCCCCTGCACAGACTGAACCTGCCCGACTATGGGCCACGCAGAGCCCCCTGCACAGACTGAACCTGCCCGACTATGGGCCACGCAGAGCCCCCTGCACAGACTGAACCTGCCCAAATATGGGCCACGCAGAGCCCCCTGCACAGACTGAACCTGCCTGACTATGGGCCACGCAGAGCCCCCTGCACAGACTGAACCGGCCCGACCATGGGCCACGCAGAGCCTCCTGCACAGACTGAACCGGCCAGACTATGGGTTACGCAGAGCCCCCTGCACAGACTGAACCTGCCCGACTATGGGCCACGCAGAGCCCCCTGCACAGATTGAACCTGCCCGACTATGGGCCACGCAGAGCCCCCTGCACAGACTGAACCTGCCCAATATGGGCCACGCAGAGCCCCCTGCACAGACTGAACCTGCCCAAATATGGGCCACGCAGAGCCCCCTGCACAGACTGAACCTGCCTGACTATGGGCCACTCAGAGCTCCCTGCACAGACCGAACCGGCCACGCTGTTCAGAGTATCACGGAAAACGCTGCACCTTCAACTTTCTAATACACTTTATTTTTACACTTAACCATTTTCAGACATTTCTGCTTATTGTCAGTGAAAGAAAAAACAATTTTGTTTACATTCAACAGTTAAAAACCTGTCCTAATACATTGCTGCAAACCCTGTAAGAAGAACCAGTAGGGGCCAATCTCTGTGTATTAAACACGTACAATTTCTTTATACAGGGAGCTCCCCCTAGTGGTGACTGCAGACAGGATCTTATGTATCTCTGTATACAGGGAGCTCCCCCTAGTGGTGACTGCAGACAGGATCTTATGTATCTCTGTATACAGGGAGCTCCCCCTAGTGGTGGCTGCAGACAGAATCTTCTCATGTATCTCTGTATACAGGGTGCTCCCCTAGTGGTGGCTGCAGACAGAATCTTCTCATGTATCTCTGTATACAGGGTGCTCCCCCTAGTGGTGGCTGCAGACAGAATCTTATAATTTATCTCTGTATACAGGGAGCTCCCCCTAGTGGTGGCTGAAAACAGGATCTTATCATGTATCTCTGTATACAGGGAGCTCCCCCTAGTGGTGGCTGCAAACAGGATCTTATCATGTATCTCTGTATACAGGGAGCTCCCCTAGTGGTGACTGCAGACAGGATCTTATGTATCTCTGTATACAGGGAGCTCCCCCTAGTGGTGACTGCAGACAGGATCTTATGTATCTCTGTATACAGGGAGCTCCCCCTAGTGGTGACTGCAGACAGTATCTTATCATGTATCTCTGTATACAGGGAGCTCCCCCTGGTGCTGGCTGCAGACAGAATCTTATCATGTATCTCTGTATACAGGGAGCTCCCCCTAGTGGTGGCTGCAAACAGGATCTTATCATGTATCTCTGTATACAGGGAGCTCCCCCTAGTGGTGACTGCAGACAGTATCTTATCATGTATCTCTGTATACAGGGAGCTCCCCTAGTGGTGACTGCAGACAGAATCTTATCATGTATCTCTGTATACAGGGAGCTCCCCTAGTGGTGTCTGCAGACAGGATCTTATCATGTATCTCTGTATACAGGGAGCTCCCCCTAGTGCTGGCTGCAGACAGAATCTTATCATGTATCTCTGTATTCAGGGAGCTCCCCCTAGTGGTGGCTGCAAACAGGATCTTATCATGTATCTCTGTATACAGGGAGCTCCCCCTAGTGGTGACTGCAGACAGAATGTTATCATGTATCTCTGTATACAGGGAGCTCCCCTAGTGGTGGCTGCAAACAGGATCTTATCATGTATCTCTGTATACAGGGAGCTCCCCCTAGTGGTGACTGCAGACAGAATGTTATCATGTATCTCTGTATACAGGGAGCTCCCCCTAGTGGTGGCTGCAGACAGGATCTTCTCATATATCTCTGTATACAGGGCGCTCCCCCTAGTGGTGGCTGCAGACAGAATCTTATCATGTATCTCTGTATTCAGGGAGCTCCCCCTAGTGGTGGCTGCAGACAGAATCTTATCATGTATCTCTGTATACAGGGAGCTCCCCCTAGTGGTGGCTGCAAACAGGATCTTATCATGTATCTCTGTATACAGGGAGCTCCCCTAGTGGTGACTGCAGACAGAATGTTATCATGTATCTCTGTATACAGGGAGCTCCCCCTAGTGGTGGCTGCAAACAGGATCTTATCATGTATCTCTGTATACAGGAGCTCCCCTAGTGGTGGCTGCAGACAGGATCTTATCATGTATCTCTGTATACAGGGAGCTCCCCTAGTGGTGGCTGCAGACAGGATCTTATCATGTATCTCTGAATACAGGGAGCTCCCCCTAGTGGTGGCTGCAGACAGAATCTTATCATGTATCTCTGTATTCAGGGAGCTCCCCCTAGTGGTGGCTGCAGACAGGATCTTATCATGTATCTCTGTATACAGGGAGCTCCCCCTAGTGGTGGCTGCAGACATGATCTTATCATGTATCTCTGTATACAGGGAGCTCCCCCTAGTGGTGACTGCAGACAGGATCTTATCATGTATCTCTGAATACAGGGAGCTCCCCCTAGTGGTGACTGCAGACAGGATCTTATCATGTATCTCTGTATACAGGGAGCTCCCCTAGTGGTGACTGCAGACAGGATCTTATCATGTATCTCTGTATACAGGGAGCTCCCCCTAGTGGTGACTGCAGGGAGGATCTTATCATGTATCTCTGTATACAGGGAGCTCCCCCTAGTGGTGACTGCAGACAGGATCTTACCATGTATCTCTGAATACAGGAGCTCCCCTAGTGGTGACTGCAGACAGGATCTTATCATGTATCTCTGTATACAGGGAGCTCCCCTAGTGGTGACTGCAGACAGGATCTTATCATGTATCTATGTATACAGGGAGCTCCCCCTAGTGTTGGCTGCAGACAGGATCTTATCATGTATCTCTGTATACAGGGAGCTCCCCCTAGTGGTGACTGTAGACAGGATCTTATCATGTATCTCTGTATACAGGGAGCTCCCCCTAGTGGTGACTGCAGACAGAATCTTATCATGTATCTCTATACAGGGAGCTCCCCCTAGTGGTGACTGCAGACAGGATGTTATCATGTATCTCTATACAGGGAGCTCCCCCTAGTGGTGGCTGCAGACAGATTCTTATCATGTATCTCTGTATACAGGAGCTCCCCCTAGTGGTGGCTACAGACAGGATCTTATCATGTATCTCTGTAAACAGGGAGCTCCCCTAGTGGTGGCTGCAGACAGAATATTGTACAAATAATTGTGATGAACATTGTAGGCAAAAGTTTAATATATAGTTCAGCAACTCAAAAAAAAATCTGTAAGTGCCGAGTTTCAGCGTGTAGCCTATTTACAGCACGGCTTTCTTCCTTTCTCTCTCTGGCTTTGTCACTCTGCTCTGGTCTCGTGTGTTTCTGGTTTTGCTTCTTTGTCTCTGTCCCTCATTTCTGCTGAGTCTGGAGCATCTGGGCCTCTCTCTATGACTGTAATAATGCTCATTATGTCACCTTGTGTCTCTCTTTGCTGCTGCAGATGCCGTTCTGTCTGCCGAGTTGAGGCGGCTGCCATCTGGGGATCGACTGGACTGTGTAAAAGCCAATGAGCAGTGCCTGAAAGAGCCGGAGTGCAGCGCCAAATCCAGGACTCTGCGCCAGTGCGTGGCTGGAAAGGAGACCAACTTCAGCAAAGCCACCAGCCTGGAGGCCAAAGATGAGTGTAAAAATGCCACGGAGGCGCTGAAACAGAAATCCCTGTACAACTGTCGCTGTAAACGGGGGATGAAGAAAGAGAAGAACTGTCTGAGGATATATTGGAGCATGTACCAGATCCTGCAGGGTAGGTGCCCGCTACTGTTGTGCCCACTGTGCCAAAATGTCAAGAGGCCATAATTCGTCAGTACCAGGAATGGCCGCCTGCCCATCCTCCAGCTGAACAGTGTGACCAGTGTCTGGGTGAAAATAATTTTCCTATTTTGTTTCTTCTGTCTCAAAAATTAAAAATTAAAGTGTCTCCTGAATGGTTAATTGTTCTTCAGAGGCTGCAATAATGTATCAATATAGTAACAAAACCAGAATCGATACAGTAAAGGAGGGGGCTGTGACCTGGATTGGTGGGTACTAATCTTCGGGTCTGCTGTGTCCCTGTCCTGGGGTCTGCTGTGTGACGGTCCTAGGGTCTGCTGGGTGCCGGTCCTCGGGACTGGTGGGTTCCGGTCCTCGGGGCTGCTGAGTGCCGGTCCTAGTGTCTGCTGTGTGCCGGTCCTTGGGGCTGCTGTGTGCCGGTCCTAGAGTCTGCTGTGTGCCGGTCCTTGGGTCTGCTGTGCCCCCATCTGAGAGTCTACTGTGCCCCTGTCCGAGGGTCTGGTGTGTGCCGCTCCTAGGATCTGCTGTGCTAATCTTCAAATCTGGTGTGTGGCAGTCCTAGAGTCTTGTGTACTAATAGTTTAGGCTGGTGGGTGCTAATATTCAGGTTTGGTGTGTGCCTGAACTCGGGCCTGGTGGGTTCTGGTCTTTGGGGCTGCTGTGTGCCGGTCCTCGGGCTTTGTGTGTGCCGGTCCTCGGGCCTTTGTGTGTGCTGGTCCTCGGGCCCTTGTGTGTGCCGGTCCTCGGGGCTGCTGTGTGCCTGTCCTCGGGACTGGTGGGTGCCGGTCCTCAGGGCTGCTGTATGCCTGTCCTCGGGGCTGCCGTGTGCCTGTCCTCGGGCCCTTGTGTGTGCTTGTCCTCGGGCCCTTGTGTGTGCCGGTCCTCGGGGCTGCTTTGTGCCTGTCCTCGGGCCCTCGTGTGCGCTGGTCCTCGGGGCTGCCGTGTGCCGGTCCTTGGGCCCTTTTATGTGCCGGTTCTCGGGGCTGCTGTGTGCCTGTCCTCGGGTGGGTGCCGGTCCTCGGAACTGGTGGGTGGCGGTCCTCGGGACTGGTGGGTGTCTGTATTCGGGCTGCTGTGTGCCCATCCTTGCGGCTGCTGTGTGCCGGTCCTATGTGCGCCTGCGGACCACCCGCGGACACTGACATGCGGTGCATCTTTCAGGACCACAGCATGTTAATTTCTCTTGGGAAGACGCGAGTCTCTAGGACAGAAATGTCATTAGTAGAATGTACTGAGCGCAGTAAATCGTCGCGGTTCAGTGATCACATGCGGATTTACCTGCGTTCAATAGAAATCAGCACTTTGGTCGCAGCGAACATACGATGCATGCAAAGCACTGCTAGTTCCTGATTGTGGGAAGCTCATTGGTTAGCACTGTACTGTATGCAGGGCAGCACCGCGCCTCTGTGCTTAGTACTGTACTGGATAAAGGGCAGCATGGAAGCTCAGTGGTTAGGACTGTACTGTACACAGGGCAGCACCGCTCCTCTGTGCTTAGTACTGTACTGGATAAAGGGCAGCATGGAAGCTCAGTGATCAGCACTGTACTGTATGCGGGGCAGCACCGCGCCTCTGTGCTTAGTACTGTACTGGATAAAGGGCAGCATGGAAGCTCAGTGGTCAGCACTGTACTGTACACAGGGCAGCACCGCTCCTCTGTGCTTAGTACTGTACTGGATAAAGGGCAGCATGGAAGCTCAGTGGTCAGCACTGTACTGTACACAGGGCAGCACCACGCCTCTGTGCTTAGTACTGTACTGGATAAAGGGCAGCATGGAAGCTCAGTGGTTAGGACTGTACTGTACACAGGGCAGCACCACTCCTCTGTGCTTAGTACTGTACTGGATAAAGGGCAGCATGGAAGCTCAGTGATCAGCACTGTACTGTATGCGGGGCAGCACCGCTGTACTGTATATGGGAGCACGTGGTCAGTGGTCAGCACTGTACTGTATATAGGAGCACGTGGTCAGTGTCAGCACTGTACTGTATATGGAGCACGGTGGTCAGTGTCAGCACTGTACTGTATATGGGAGCACGTGGTATGTCAGACTGTACTGTATATGGAGACGTGGTCATGTCAGCACTGTACTGTATATGGGACACGGGTGGTCAGCACTGTACTGTATATAGGGAGCACGGTGGTCAGTGTCAGCATGTACTGTATATAGGACACGTGGTCAGTGTCAGCACTGTACTGTATAAGGGAGCACGGTGTAGTGGTCAGCACGTACTGTATATGGGAGCACGGTGGTCAGTGGTCAGCACTTACTGTATATGGGGAGACGGTAGTGGTCAGCACGTACTGTATATAGGGAGCACGTGGTCATGGTCAGCACTGTATGATATGGGGAGCAGGGTGTCATGGTCACACTGTACTTATATAGGGAGCACGTGGTCAGTGGCAGCACTGTACTGTATATGGGAGCACGTGGTCAGTGTCAGCACTGTACTGTATATGGGGAGCACGGTGGTCAGTGGTCAGCACTGTACTTTATGGGAGCACGTGGTCAGTGGTCAGCATGTACTGTATATAGGAGCACGGTGGTCAGTGGTCAGCATGTACTGTATATGGGGAGCACGGTGGTCATGGTCAGCACTGTACTGTATATGGGGCACGGTGGTCAGTGTCAGCACTGTACTGTATATAGGGAGCACGGTGGTCAGTGGTCAGCACTGTACTGTATATGGGGAGCACGGTGGCAGTGGTCAGCACTGTACTGTTATAGGGAGCACGTGGTCAGTGTCAGCACTGTACTGTATATGGGAGCACGGGGGTCATGCACACTGTACTTATTATGGGAGCACGGTGGTCATGGTCAGCACTGTACTGTATATGGGAGCACGTGGTCAGTGGTCAGCACTGTACTGTATATGGGAGCACGGTGGTCAGTCGCACTGTACTGTATATGGGAGCACGGTGGTCAGTGGTCAGCACTGTACTGTATATGGGAGCACGGTGGTCAGTGGTCAGCACTGTACTGTATATGGGAGCACGGTGGTCAGTGGTCAGCACTGTACTGTATATGGAGCACGGTGGTCAGTGGTCAGCACTGTACTGTATATGGGAGCACGGTGGTCAGTGTCAGCACTGTACTGTATATGGGAGCACGGTGTCAGTGGTCAGCACTGTACTGTATAGGGAGCACGGTGGTCAGTGGTCAGCACTGTACTGTATATGGGAGCACGTGGTCATGTCCACTGTACGATGGACACGTGTCTGCAGCACTGTACTGTATATGGGGAGCACGGTGGTCAGTGTCAGCACTGTACTGTTATAGGGAGCACGGTGGTCAGTGTCAGCACTGTACTGTATTGGGGAGCACGGTGGTCAGTGGTCAGCACTGTACTGTATATGGGAGCACGTGGTCAGTGGTCACACTGTACTGTATATGGGAGCACGGTGTAGTGTCAGCACTGTATGTATATGGGCACGTGGTCGTGTCAGCACTGTATGTATATGGGAGCCGGTGGTCAGTGTCAGCATGTACTGTATATGGGGAGCACGTGGTCAGTGTCAGCACTGTACTGTATATGGGCAGTGGTCAGTGGTCAGCACTGTACTGTATATGGGAGCACGGTGGTCATGGTCAGCACTGTACTGTATATGGGGACACGTGGTCTGGTCAGCACGTACTTATATGGAGCACGGTGGTCAGTGTCAGCACTGTACTGTATATGGGAGCACGGTGGCGTGTCAGCACTGTACTGTATATAGGAGCACGGTGGTCTGTCACACTCTGTATAGGAACGTGGCGTCGCATGTACTGTTAGGAGCACGTGGTCAGTGTCGACTGTATGATAGGAGACGGTCATGTCACGTACGTAATGGGACCGGTCATACTGTATATAGGACGTGGTCAGGCAGCACTGTCTTTATGGCACGTGTCTGTCACACTGTACTAGGGCACGGGCGTACTGTCTGTATATGGACGGTCTGTCAACTGTACTGTATAGGCAGTGTGCGCACTGTAGTATATGGGCAGTGTCATGTCACACGTATGGGCACGTGTCTGCGCACTGATATATGGGCACGTGGTCTGTCGCACTGACTGTAATGGAGCCGTGCAGGTCAGATGTCTTATATGGGGAACGGTGTCTGTAGCACTACGTTTGGCACTGCAGGCACACTGTATGTAATGGAGCACGTGCATACTGTATGTAGGAACTGGTCATGTCAGCAGTATTAGGAGCACGGTGGTCATGTAGTAGTATAGAGCCGTGGTCGTGTACATGTACTGATATGGACGTGGTCGTGTCACATGATGTAAGGACGGGTCATGGTCGCACTGTACTTAGGAACGTGTCATGCACACTATATATGGAGCGGGTCAGTGTCGCACGACTGATAAGGAGCAGGTCTTACTGACTTTAGGGAGCACGTGTCATGTCACACTGTCTGTATAGGAGCACGGTGGTCAGTGTCAGCACTGTACTGTATATGGAGCACGGTGGTCAGTGTCACACGTACTGTATATAGGGAGCACGGGGTCGTGTCAGCACTGTACTGTATAGGGAGCACGGTCAGTGGTCGCACTGTACGTTTGGGAGCACGTGTCATGTCACTGATGTATAGGAGCACGTGGTCGTTAGCACTGTATGTATAGGGAGCACGTGTCGTACACTATAATGGACGTGCAGTGTCTGTTATAGGGCAGCAGTGTCAGCACGTAGTATAAGGGCGGTGTGACACGTGTATGAGGGCGTCAGTACTAAGGAGCACGGTCGGCTGACTGTATGGGACACGTGGTCGTGTCGCACTGTACTGTATAGGGCACGTGTCATGGTCACTAGTATATGGGGAGGGTGTGTCAGTAGTATTGGGAGACGGTGTCGGACTGACGTAGGGGCACGGGGTCATGGTCACACTGTACTGATATGGAGGGTCGTGGTCAGCCTGTACTGTATATGGGAGCACGGTGGTCATTGCACTGTCTGTTATGGGGCACGGGTCGTGGTCAGCACTGTACTGTATATGGGACGGTGTCATGTCAGCACTGATTATGGGAGCACGTGGTCAGTGGTCGATGTATAGGGGCACGGTGTCATGGTCAGCACGTACTGTATATGGGGCCGGGTCATGGGTCAGCACTGTATGAATGGGGCCGGTCATGTGACGTACTGTTATGGAGCACGGGGTCGGTTTGTACTGATATGGGGCACGTGGTCAGTCATCCTGTAGTAGGGAGCACGGTGGTCAGTGTCAGCACTGTACTGATATGGGGAGCACGGGTCAGTGGTCAGCACTGTATGTATAGGGAGCGGTGGTCAGGTCAGCACTGTACTGTATATGGGAGCACGGTGGTCAGTGTCGACTGTACTGTATGGGGGGCAGGTGGTCAGTGGTGCACTGTACTGTAATAGGAAGGTGGAGTGGCAGCTGACTGTATATAGGAGCACGTGGCAGTGTCACACGTACTGTATATGGGGACGGTGGTCGTGGTCAGCACTGTACTGTATTGGGAGCAGGGGTCAGTGGTCACACTGTACTTATAGGGGGCAGGTGGTCAGTGGCACTGTCTGTATGGACAC